>JABFPB010003679.1:0-16510 GCA_022817645.1 Ceratoteleas bidentatus
AACGTTTTCTAAACCCACACGAACGTTACTTTTAACATTCTCTAGAGGTTTTCTAAACGTTGCTGTTCCCTATGGGTAATCTCAAACCTTATCAAAACTCTCATATCCGCTACGCAATGGAACGAGACTCGCACTGGCTCTGTACAGAAGAAGGGGGGGGCTGAAATTAACTGATTAATACTTCCGCACACTAATTCAAATTCCCATGCAAAACATACCAAGATTGCTCCAAATGAAATGCTCTGTTCGTTGCGAAAATTGCAACACATTTCTCTCCGTGTACTCACCAGCACCATTCCGACCAGAGCTCCAAATGTATTCTGTAAATGAACAGCTCAAGAAGAGGGAGAATACGATAAGGCTGAACAGAAAGCGCGCAAATTCCGAGCAACCTTATATCACCCCCAAACCAAACTTTTCCCGCGCGGCCTGGTTGTCAGTGGTGGCACGTCGTCAGACTGGTATGCCTGCAAATATATTTTGCAGGCATACCAGTCACAAATCAAAAAGACCCTAACCCCATCTCTCCTCTCTTCTCGCATCCCCCGAGCCCCGCTAGATGGCGCCGCGTCTGCGCCGCGACTGGCAAGCCTGCCGCAATGACAGTTCAACAAAAGAGACAGACTGCGCTCGCGTGAAATCTGCGTCGCGCGGCACCACGATGGAATGCGGATACGCCGCCGCCCCCGGGCAGCCGGGCTACCAGCCCCGCGCGGGCTTCTACGACGCGGGTGAGTGCGCGCGGCCCCGAACCGGCCGCCAAAACCGCCTCCGAAAATCCGTCTGCTGCGCGTCCTTATGGCGTCTGCTAGGCCGACGCCGCGCTCCCGCGGCCCCCCGATTCCGCCCCGGGGAAGCTCCCCCGGGTGCCCCGGCGCCCCAGCCGCCCCTGTTTCCGTCCCCTCTGGCTGTTAACCTCAATTCCCGGGGCGTTGGCGGACGTCGCTTGTCAATCGCGCGGGAGCGACAAAGACGGACGACGCCGCGGTGGGGTTTGTTTTTGTTTATTTGCGGTTTGTTTTGGTTTCGGGGGAGCGACTTTTTTGCGGAAGAAAAAAAGAGTTTTGGCCCGGCGGGGGTGTGGGAGGGTTGGGGCAGGGGAAGGCTTGTTTCGGGCGATTGTTTACGTGCGACGGGAGAGAGGCTGTCTTTGTCTGGCGGTGTTTTGACGTTTCGGCGTCGGGTTCCGACGAGGTTTGTGGGTCTTTGTTGCGGGGCGATGGCGGGAAGGCGCAGTCGTGCAACAAGTGGGAAGTCGAGGTGGAGGAAGGGATAGGGTGTTTTGATGCGATTTTATGTAAATTTATGGAATTTTAGAGACTGTCTCGGATGAAGAAATTTTGCGTTATGTAGTCGGGTACTAAAATTGATTGTTATGATTTAGATGAGGGGAATTGTGAAGTTGTCTATCTTATTGTTTTATTAATAAATTATGGTTTTTGGAGAAAATTGAACGGGATTTTGTTTCTTTAAAATTACCTGATTTGTCCTTGTTTTCTTTATGTTGACGCTGGAGTTATAATAATTATAATTAATTGCAAATTACAAGTAGATGCTCTTGTTGTATTGAAACAAGATTAGTAAAATCTGTTTGATCAGTCTTTAATGATTATTCACCCAAAAAATGAAAACTGATTGAAACTGATAGACATACTTGTATATTTCATTTGCATCACGATTCATAAAAAATAAAATTTATTTGCTTCAACTTTAAATTGAATAGAATATGATAATTCTATAGAATTGTATAGACTATTCTATACAATAAGGAAATAAAATAATGTAGAATAATAAGCAATATTATAATTTTATTGTTTATTATTCTAGATTAAGAAATGTTATGAAACTGATATAATTTTTTTTTTTTATATTTGTATCAGTTTCTGTTTACTGGGAAAATGCATCTGGATTGCTGCATATGTAATAATATTTTGCATACAATATACATCTGAACATTTTTTATTACAAATCTATAAAATTCAATTAATAGTTATTGAAATGAAAATGTTTGTAGAATGCTGAATTTAAATTTTATATTCAGCAATTGCAATATAAAATAGATGTACATTTGTAAAAACATAATTAAAACACTAAGGGAAATAACTTATTCAGAGTAAACACTTCATTTTGCAGTCAATCTTAGAGTTTGCGGATCGACGACACAATCAAATTAAATCAATTGCATAATAGTGACACTAATAAAACGTTTGATTACCTCTATTACATTCCTTAGAATGCCTTTAAGTGTGAGGAAGTAATAGCATTATTAAAATTCATTTGCAAGGATATTAATTCATGCATTGTACTCAACTGCTGAGAAATGACGACGACAAGATTAAAATCGCTTTGGTACTTTTATAATACTGAGAACAATTTGTACAATGCATTTGGAATGTAGAAGCCATTTACTAAAATATTAATTTGAAGAAGCCTGAAAAAAAAACGAATGAAAAAGTGCTCTTTTCTAATACTTCTAACTCAATAAATAATGATTTTAAACAAAATATTATAATTTGAATGGAGACTTTCGTATAATTGCAACGTATAAATTATATAAGCTGATATAACTAATACACTGTTAATTTTTAAAGACTTATCTTATTGTCTTAATGGACATACATGTCCATTAATAATGGACATGTATATTTCCTAATTTATCGGGTTTTCTGCAAAACTTGTTCATTTTAACATGTTTGTTTATAATAAAAACAAGTTACAATAAATATCAGACTAAATAGGTAAAATGTACTTAACATTTTGCATCAATTCAATTTATTATTTAAAAAAATAAACCCATTAGTTTAGTTTAAAATATGTAATTTGCAATATTATGAATTAGTTAAATACACATTGTAATTACTACTTATTAATTTAACCAGTTTTCTTTACTTTTCTTTAAAATAAAATTTTCAATCTTCTAAATAAGTAATTTTATTATTTAATGAATCATTTTCAGAAAACATGGGTCGTGACAGTCCAGGTGTGCCATTGCTCGATATGTTAGCAGAGGTTGCTTCACAGACTCTGCACTCGGAGAAAAATCAGAATGAAACTCTGCCAAAAATTAGGAAACCAGAAACAATTGAGAAAAAAAGTCACGAAGCACAGTATAACCTGCAGCAGATGCTCACGATGCCGGCAACCCAGCTCCTCAAACAATTTACGATATTCCACAGTGAGGAACTCAAACGACAGTACTCGTATACTTGTGCCCTGTTACCTGACTGCACACAAAAGTACACGAGTTTCGCCAGTGAGATTCGAGCCAGGATGTCCATCAAGTCACATATAGCAGAGCATCTGGACTTTCTCAAGAATAACCCTGAAATAAGTAAGTCTATGGAATAAGGATTTGACATTTGTTGTAAATTGGTTTGAGGTTTGATTAGAAAAGTAGTTTTAGTTGAGTTTGAAGGTTTATGTATAAGAAATTAGCAGAGTCTGATACATTAGTTTTGAGATTTATAATTGTTGTTGTTATTAAATGATTGATGTTTTTACTCTTAAAAAATGAGTAAACAAAAATGCAATGACACTGTTAAATCTCAACTTCCCTTGTAAAAATAATTTTAAAAGTAATTTGGCTCAAAACTTGCTTAGAAAATCTACTTTCAAATTGTTTTAATAATAAAACTACCCATAATACCCACTTTTGACTCACTATTAAAAATACCTAAAAAAAGTCCATAATTTTTTACATCAATTTTTATCTATCCAATTTTTTCAAAGGGTTATCCCCACAAAAGAACTTCACACACAAAATGGTGCTTCTCACTAAATGTCACAACTTCATTTGCAGATACAATATTTGTACCGCTGACAACGAAGCACCGCAAGTCCAAAACGATGCTGCACAGCAAAAAAACGAAGAAGGACATGCAAACGAAAAAACCGCCCGAGAACCTCAACAAGGAAAATAAGGAGGTCAAACCCGAAATGTGCACGAGTTACCTGAGGAAAATACTGTCGGTCGAAGCAACCGCCAAGGAGCCAAACAGGCAGAAGCCGCAAGACACCGCGAGTCGGATTCCGGAAACCGGCGTCGTCGACAAAGAAGATGTGAATTCCGAAAAGCAGAACGCCAAGTTTCTGGGCGATCACAGTTACTTCGAGCATGTGAAATCTGAAGACAACCTGGAGGATGAGGTTGTCGACGAGAGCAGTAACACGATCGTCGATGGGATAGTTGAAGAAAACGTAAACACGTTCATTCAGTCAACAAAAATAATGAGTTTGCTTTGAAAATGTTTGTTTTGTAAAATCAGTAATGAGAATAACTCTTTATTGAATATAAATTCAATAAAATTCTTTCTTGAGGATAAGGATTTGTCTAACAAAAAAATAATAATTTACTAGAAAGATTATGTTTTTCTTTGAACAAAGATTTTTTTAATATCTATGTTAAAGTATCTGAAAGTAGGTGTTTTACACAGACAGTTTATTAAATGTCTAAGATAGATTGTTGTCTAAGTCAGTGTTTAAGACAGATTGTCTTAGACAAAAATTGTCTATTGCATTGTCTGTATCAGATACAGTATGATTATTTCCGACAATACATTGTCTGAATTTGTTCAAATTTGTCTATTTTCTTCCATGAAATGACTAATGTTCCCGGATACAGATAAACATTGTCTGTTACATTGTCTGAATCAGATACAACATGATTATTTCAGACAAACATTGTCTGAATCTGTTCAAAAATTTCTGTTTTCTACAATTAATCTGCAATTAAATGCCTAAATCAGATAGAAATTGTCTGTTACATTATCCGAATCAGATACAACACGATTATTTCAGACAATAAATTGTCTGAATTCTTTCGAATTTGTTTGTTTTAGACCGTACGATTCTCGATAAAACGAGTGCTCTCTATTTTCATCATATATTATCTGAATCAGACAATACACTAACAGTTTTTAAAAACACATTGTATGACTTAGACAATAAACTGCCTATTTTAAATAAGGTGAATGTTCCAATTAGTAATCTTTTTTCTTTTTCATTGTTTTGCATTAATTTCCTATTTTGTTAAAGAAAGTATAAAACAATTGAAAAAATAAATAATTAACTTAATGAACCTGAGTAATATATCCTATTACACACTTCATTCATATTTTCATAAAAAAATGCAAAATTGTTATTAACCCCAACACGTTCACTAATTGGGACATTCACCTCAACAAAGCCCCCCAATAAGATACGAAAAAAACTCGTCTCTTTCACCCAAAATTCCTCCCGCACTTTTCTCAATCTCGACCCCTAAAATTGCCGTCATTCTGATCGTTTCGACGCGCATCGCAAATCGACGAAGCCTCTCGAATAAAGAATGGCAAGGCGAGATTAAAGCCCGGCACATATCAACACCTGTCGCGCTGATTACTTAACCGAAACGCGACGAAAAGCCGGCCACTTAACCTAGCCGAAACTGAATCCGCTGGCGTGAGTTATGCAACACAATGCGCTTATTTTTAGATCATGTTAATGGTCGTCGAGAGCGACGGCGTTCACGTAAAGCAGCTGCCGTACGTCCTGCACAAAGTGTCCCGCGAGGCCCACGAGGACAAAATCAACCACAACGCGATCAGCCAAGGTAATCGGCCCGTTCCTATCTTATCGCGAGATAAGCCGACGGGAGGACGCGCAACGGCGACGAGAAGGACAGGCGGGAGACCGAAATGCAGTCGCGAGACAAATAACGGCGTTACGTCTTGGCTTTTCGACTGTTACGTGAATCGCGGGCACCTTTTTCGCCGTTTTGTTTGTATCCTTGTTAGGTTTCATTTATGATTCGGAGAACGCAAAATGATTTTTAAGTCATGAACCTGATTTTTAGAGATATCGAGGGATTTGGTAGTTTTGCTGATTAAATTCTTCAGATGTAGGGGTAGTAAATTTTGAAAAAGTAAACCTGAACTTCTCAAATTTATGTTAATTTTACTTAACTTTTCTTCCTCTCAAAGACAACAGACTTTCAATGAAAAGTAAGAGAAAATCCCCAGTTATTATTTGAAATTTCATTGAAAATGTATCTTGAATCACTCTAATTTTGACTCTTTCATCTTGAAAGAGTTCTTTGAATCAAGATAAAACAGCATTTAAATAATGAGCTTATTTAGCAGATTCCCCAGCGAGTTTGGCAACCAACATGGATAACGTAGTGGAGAACGTGGTCCCGGCGAAACCGAAGGGGAAGGCAAAGTTCATCGGGACCAGTAAAGAGGAACGCGAGATGGCGCTGGCGCTGATGGAGCGGATTAAGAAGAAGGGCAATCCGTCAGGGAGCAACCTGCAGTGCAGGATCTGCGACCCGCCGCGCAGCTTCACCGCGCCGACGACGCTGGTGTCGCACTACCGGAGCCACGCGGGGATCAAGCCGTACGAGTGCCGGATCTGCCGGGCGGTGTTCACGCGCCGGCACAGCCTCAAGTACCACATGCTGATCCACCAGAATCAGACCAGGTTCACGTGCGCCGACTGCGAGAAGAAATTCCGGCACCCGTCGCACTTCCGGGAACACCGCAGGCGGCACACGGGCGAGGCGCCTTTCGGCTGCGACGACTGTGGCCAAAGGTGCGAGTTCGAGTTTGATGTCCCACGTTGGAAAGATATAAAGAAATTAGAAAGAAAGCAATTATTACGATGCAAAGGGAATTTTTTAGGTTTTATGGAAATGAATTGAATTGAAAGGAATAGGATTTTTAGCCGAATTCAGCATTCGTTTGGATATTTTGGAATTCGTTTTAAACCGATTGAATGCTGCAGTAGTTGAATGAATTCCAATTTGTGAATTCAAATTCAGTCTTATTTAAATGTTGAATTGGAACTGAAGAGGATAGAAAAGAATTCATGTTTGTATGTTTCAATACCGATGGTAAAATTTAATTTTGTTTATTATTTATTTATTTCACTTATTGGCAAACGCCCAATTTACAATAATGGTACAATATTAGTACAAAAGGAATATATATAGTATTTACAATCAATCATCTGTTGGAGTACATTTACAATTGAAATGTTATTTATTTCTTAGTATCTCAAAATTTTTAACATTTTTTGTTGAATTGAAAACATTAAAAAAAAGCAGAATAGAATGGAATGAAACATCACAGCACATAATCGGAATCTTTACACCGTGGAATTAACGTTTCTATGAAATATTTGTTACATGAATTTGTATATATCATTTTAAAGTTTGTTCTCTGAGATAAGTTTTTAAAGTATAATGTATAATCAGAACTTCAGTTATGTTTGGAAAATACTTAATGGCTACAAATAAAAACTGTTGGAGCTGTTCAAAGCACAATTAAAACCTTTGATTATAAATAGTTTAATTGGCGATTTAATTGGCGATCCCAGTATAACTCTATGAAAATACAGTATGATTTTCTGACAGTGATATTGCGGTAAAATTTAACTGTAACAGTACAGATTTTTCTCTAAATGTATGAAGTTGAAAATTAAATAAAAAAGAAAAAAGTATATATTTTTTAGTCGTTAAGTTGTCACATAATTTAATTATAATTGCAACAAAAATGCGCTATGCAATACAATTTTCTTACTTGTTTGCTTCAGTTTGTGAAAATTTGCAACAAATTTCTAAGATAAACTAATTTAGAAACATTCTTACTATAAAGCTTGAAAATATTATATAAAGCCATTTCGGATCTGTTGTTTCTTACTTTATTATTTAGGCTATATGTGAAAACGTATGTTAAAAAAACACCAAGAATCCATAAATTTTGTCATAGACTTTCATTGAATGAACACTAAAATGTATATCAGTCATAAATAATTTGAAAGTTAGATTTTATAAGATGAATATTCCAGTATGTGACACCTTAGCTTCTATTTGTAACAAATTTTTCCTATTTGCAACATTCAAGAAATTTTCAATTACAAAGTTTAAATTAGAAAACAAAAATAAATGACATTTGCTTTAGCATTTTCATGAAAAATTACACATTTTAATAAAATCTGCCCCGATTGCAAAAAAACTCTGACGTAATACAACATTTTCACTTAATTATTTTGAAATAAAAATCAATATCTCATATTATTCTCCACCTTTTCTCATAATTCGGATTACAATCACATTTTCCACTCAAAGACCATTACAATAAAATCATTCTAAAAATAAAAAAATCATTAAAAACGTCCAATAAATCCAACACCATAAAACCCCAACAAAACTGAAAAACCTCATTCCCCCAGGTTCAAAACCAGGAACACCTACAAGCGCCACCTGAAAACCCGACACGGCAAGGTTCTCACCACGTCAGGCGAGCTGCTCTGTCTCTCCGAGGAGGACTTTCAGAAGGTGAAAACGAACCGCCGGAAGAAGCCGGACGTCGCCTCCGAGGCGGCCGTCTCCAGCGAAGACTCGATCGCCGCCAGCGCCATCATCCAGTACCAGAAGTGCGTGGCTCCGTCGGACCAGAGCGACATCCTGAAGGACGTGTCCTGCGACGCGCAGGACATCAACGACAACGGCGCAGTCTGGATGAACTACTGCGACTACGAGTCCGCGGGCGAATCTCACATGGATAAGACTGAATTCTCGAAGACTGAGTTGCCGGGCGACCTGGACAAGCAGACGTACGACTTCGGCGAGGACGGCTCGACCAACCTGCAGATCATGCACAGCGACATCCTGTACAACGACGACCCGTTGTACAGCGTCGACAGTATTAACGAGTACATGGACGAGAATTACGAGGACTTCATCGTCAAGAAGGAGTGCGATGGGGGATTGGGCGAACCGGGAGATGATGTGGGGGTGGGGGAGGAGAGCTGCAGCAAGGAGTTCGACGATAGGTATTCCGAATGCATCAAGAACCTGGAGGCGCAGAACGACAGTGGCATCTCGTACCTGGAGGAGGGCTTGGAGTTCGGGGAGAGGGACAAGATAGGGGAGGAGGAGGAGATGCCGTGCGAAGAGCCTGAGGGTAATTTTTTGTTTGGAAATGGACGAAGTAGATTTTAAGTCGAGTAATTTTTGTAATTCTGAATAATTATCTTAATTATGTAATTCTCAATAATATTTTTAAATCTTTACAAATTTCTATGGATCAAGGGAATTTGAAATTAAACTTAAACTTTCAACCCCCGCTCATTTCAGACGAGCCTCCAACTTCCATGGAACTGGAGTCGCTGGATTTGGATCCATCCCTCGAACCTGTGCCTGTGAAACCCGAGGACAACTTGGACGACGCGACTGCTCTCTCCTCCGAGGAAAAAACAGTCAAAATCGTGCCGCAAATGAAGGTCCTCGGGCAGCAGAACACCCCCACCCTTCAGCTGCTAAAAAAGGGCAAGGTCACGATCCTCGGCAAGGCTGGACAGATCCTCAACCTCTCGCAAAACGGAAAGCAGAATGCCATCCTGCTTCTGTCCACCGCCGACCCCAAGGTCATGAAATTTCTCAAGGTCAACACGACGAACGCAGACGGGATGAAGAGCGTCGCAGTGGCCGACAAGTAAAAGTCGCTCTTCCATAAAATGTGGAAGTAAAAAGGCTCTGTAAAAATTCATCCGCGATTCGCGCCTGTTGGTCAATCCAATGTATAGGGGGGAGAGTTTTATTCGGGGGCGGGGGGTGTCGAAATTGTAGTCATCGTTTAATTTTGCATTTCGGTTCCAATTCAACTGATTCGAGATTAGCGAATAAGATTTTGGAGTCCGAACTCTGTAAAATTGTATTTTCAAGACGAAACGCATACTCTGCTTTGCGTTTGGTCAATCCGCTCAGTACTAATTTCGTTGCAATTCTTCGTGCATCGTCGACATTTCTCTGTTACACTTTCGTAGAGACCGATATCGCTATAGATTTGACTATAGTCTCGATCTGCTGCTCTTTGAATGCAAAACTACTGTTTCGACTCTACAGTAATCTTCGTTTTGTGATTTCATTTAATTTATTCGTGGCGTATTTTGTAATTATATTAAAATAGCAGAAGTTCTAATTTCGTACACGATTGACGATCCGCTCAAATTTCGTCTTCCAAGTTTGTACTCGAGTTCACTTAATTATTACAATCATAACGACACAATCACTTTCTTCTCCGTGAACGAGAGCGCCATCTGTTCGTTCGTTGAATGTTAACACGATACTCTGTGCAAAGTCCAAATTTCGGCGAACATTCCGACGGTGTAATTGTCATCCGAAGCTGTTGTCTCTTTATTTATTCCTGTCTTTATCGCAAACAGCCGACCCGTGGAATTTTCAATTAAAAAACGCGATCTGCGACACGAGCGTATATTTCGTTGCTTGTGGCAAGCAATTCTAATTGTGATATGATTCTTCTATGCTCACTAAAACGCATTTTTAAGCAGTAAGTAGCTTTTTTAAAATCACGAAAAGACTGCGAACTATTTTCTAATCGAATCGAAAAAGTCAAGGGTTAGGAAGCAAGAGTAATCAAACTGTGTTTGACATTGTATCCGTGCATCAAACTCGATGGAAATTATTGCAAACGGGATGAAACAACGATTCGGGATTGGACCGCGAACTTTTATATTTTTGTACAAAACTACGTTTCGTCAGGGAGGTTTGGTTATTTGTTGCGAGTTTGCAGTAATTTCCGTTTGTCTCTTCTTCAGTGTTAAATTGTAATTTCACACGTATGCATTAGTTAGACATACGGACAGGAAACTGTATTATCCGAATTTCGAATAAAGGAAAAACTGTAACGTAATGTTTAGATTTAACGCCGACACCAACTTTTGATATAACAACTTTTTCGCTTAGCATGCATATGTTTCCGACTAATGCAATACCTTTCTTTCTAAGGACTACATTTACTACACAGTACGTAAGCGTAATCGAAAAAGACGATGACGTGCCTTAAAACTGAATTCGGTTGGTTCTTTTTGCATAATCGTAGAAGTTATTTACGAGCTTGATTTGTAACTTACGACGTAAGCCTAGGTATACACGATCTTTACAATACTTCTTACTACAACTATGAAACATTTATGATTATGTAGTTGTATTGTATTTTTATACACATTTTGTACTTATATTCTCAATAAACCCTTCGAAATTCAAGGTTTCTGTAATCACATTTTATTATTTCAACTCGGCGTACTGGAGTTCAATGTTTTTTGCACTAATGTCAGAATCAGAAAAAAAAGTAGTCACAAATAATAAATTTACCACAACTACTTTATTTATTTGAAGTGGCAACAAATAAATTATTTATTTCGGAAAAATTAATGTGTATTTGTTTTACAACTCTTAGTTAAATCACGTATTTGTAGCAAATAAATGTATATTTACTTACAGAAAAAAGGATCTGATAGATTCAAATAAATCTTTATTTAAGTCTTTTTGCAATATTTCCTACTAAATATATTTATTTGAAACAAACAAATTATTTTTCTGGGTATAGAAAAAACATTTGGATTATTTACTTTTTTCAATCTTTTTCTTGACGATTTTCCTAAAAAATACAGTACATTCTCTATTATTCATATCTTACATGGTAAAATACTGTGTAAAAATAAGTTTCACAAATTAAGATAATCTCTTCATCATTCGAAGTTCACATTCATCAGGAAAAATCTCCATTCGAGACAAAGTCTTCATTTCTTCAGTTTCTTTTCATTTTCCCATTTTTTCACGTCCGTAGAAACATGGCAACAACAGTATAGGCAGAAAAAGAGCACAAAGAGTGCTATTGGAGGTTCTGAAACCATTAAAATTTTTTTATTTAAAATTATTAGTAAGCTTCGTTTTTCATAATATTATTCTACATAATATATCGCCCCTACCTCGGGGCAGTCTATAGACAAACAAATTGCCGACTTCGAGTCCTCCGAAAAAGTAGAAATTCGATATCGCTGACATAGCCAGCAGTGGAACAGACATGGCACAATGCAGTCTCTGAACATTTTTGGGAGAGTAACGCTTCTTCAGAAAGGTTTGGTAGGAGTTGGTTTGTCCAATTTGATAAGCCTTTCTCTCAATGATGACTCCTATCAGGTTCAATAAGGACCACACGAAGATGAACTTCTCCATACCGTGCCACATGAACACAAAACCGAAAGAGAGAAGGGAACCTAACAGTCTTTTGTGTTTTAATTTCGATTTGACGACTGGTGAGTAGATGTATCTGAAAAAAGTTAGTTTATTGAATTGGTTTGTGAAATACAAGTTTGAACAGCAAACTGTTTTAATGGGTTTTATTGTTTAAATTATCAGATTAATTTAAATAAAATCAAATATAATTTTTTTATTTGAAGTAAAGTAAACATAGAACTGAACAGAATGGATTTTGTGAATGAAATATTATATTTTGCACTAATACGCTGGGGAAATAAGAAAAAAAGAAAATATGAATCATTTTCAGATAGAGTTGCACCTGAACAAGAAGTTGTACAATCCAACGTCAAAATGCTTCCACATTTCAGAATAGAGATGGATCCGGCCGATACATTTTGGAGTTGGTGGTGCATCAATATTATCCATTCGTGTTATTTCACCGCAAAGGCCATAAACGACGACATATTTCAAAAGAAAATACTGGCCCATAGCATAACCGTATCCGTAGAAAGCCCAAGGATCCATTTTTGCAAGGAGCTGCCAAAAAGTAGTTTGACATTTTTTACATAATTACACAACATTAAATATTTACACAATAAATATGTATAATTAAATACAACATTAAATAACATATCGAAAAATTAAACCGTTCTACTTAAATAAAATTAAATTGCAAATATACCCAGAGAGTGTGAAAATTTTGAAACGCTCTAACTAACGAATCTCTTTTCGATACTCTTTTCAAGCTTTCAAAATCTTTACAAGTTTTGGAGTACGTTAAATGTATACATTTATGCAAATCACCTCTGGCTGAAATTGCAATGCATTCACATATACCCAATGCAACATAAGTTCAGTGAAATAGAGCCAAAAAATATAACGAGAGATTTTCAGCAAACTGTACATCCACTTCTTCCAGCAAATTGGAATGTAGTAGGTGGTGGTCTGAAAGAATTAGAAATATGTTATAGCATTATTAGAAATACAATAATGCTATATTTTAAAATATAAATATAATAATTGCGGAATTTAAATATCTGAAAAACTCTAAAAATTGACTGGAAATTTGAAAACTGTTATTTCTACACAATAAGCTTACTCCTTTGTAAAAATCTGTGCTCAGAACAATTGGTCCCAGGAACAAAGTTGGCAGGTACATATCGTACGCAGTAATTCGCAACCACTGCATGAAAAATGTCCTGCAATTCAGAGAACGGTCCGGATCGTCGTTGTCCAAAACGAAACTGATGCTTCGAAGTTGCGTCCAACAAATGGCGTTCATTAGCATGAAATACTGCTCGTTATCCAAGTGAACAAAATACTGATATACCGTCTCGGAAGACTTGGCGCAGTTTATAGCAGTTAGGAGAATTAGGTTCGTGATCCAGGTGATGGTCTTGCTGTTGATGAACAGCAAGATCGTAGAAATGCATGGTTGGATCAGGATGAATAGCACTCCCACGATACCAGCGTAACCGTACAGAAAATATACAGAAACTGCGGTGTACCAAATGTACAAAAAGAAACCGGTTGTTGTAATCTGCAAAATGTTGCATTTATTGCAATTCACATTTTATTTGATTTAAAAATGAATGGTATTTTGAAAAATCTGATAAATTGTATACCCGTAAATGTTTAGTAGTATATCTAATCAGTTGAGATCCAATGAAGTTGACTATAAGAAATGGCACTGTTTTGAAAAATAATGGTATCCACGTTCTCCACTCATCATCAGCTGTATCTCTCAGCCCTCCAACCCACCGCCAACCGGGAGTAAAATCCTTATAAATATCCGCATAGTGATTGAAATCTGTAACAAAAGACCCTATAAGTAAAATATGTTCTAACATATCATTCTCCAATATTTGCACAAATATTGTCTAATGCTCCATTTGAGTTGTATTAGACTATATTCAGTCAATTGATCGCTGCAAATATTGCGTAAATATTGCCTCATTTTTCTGACTGGGGATACTTAGAATTCTGAAGCACTAGAATTTACACGTTTAATTTGCATCTGATTTAAACTCTGTAAAAGTTGTTTATTTTAACATTTGCAAGAGATGCCAGTTTATTCACTGACTTTCTTAATTTCAAAGTTACGATTGGATTTTCAATTCCTTTTTATTCCAGTGATGTATTGATGATTCTACGAATTTATAATACTTAGACAATAATTCGTTTTTGTTCAATTCTTTTATTTATAATCAAAAATGGAAACATGAATATTTTTTTCATGTTCGAGTTGAAGCAATAATTAAATAGATAGAATCTGAATTTCCAAAATGGAATTCATTCATCCAGTAGTTTCATCTAAATTAAACTAAGAGTACAAATGAATTTGGAATTTCGCTTGAAATTCAATTCTCTTTTATTCATTTCTATAATTTTTTTTAGTATTTGCAGATAAGATTGCGAGTATATAATCCCTAATCCCTAATAGCACACAATATTCCAGGAATGTAGGCAGAATAATTTTCTGTAATATTTGATATGCACCAGGAATATTCTAAAATATTTCTGGTACATTCTGGGATCTTTATGTTTTTCCGCACATTATTTGTGCGGAAAATAATGTATTCAGTATATTCCGGAGAAATAGTTTCAGTATAAATTGGGACGTTTCTGGAACATTGGGAAAAAATATTTTCTTGGTTTATTCTTGGGAGATTTCTTTAAAATATCCCACAAATGTACCAGAAATATTTTTCTGAAATATTATTTTGAAAAAATAACAATATTAAGCAAGAGACTTCTAACTCATGTCCCCCAAGTGACAGGATGCGACTTTATCAGCTGAGCCACCACGACTCATGGTAAATTTGCCCTGTATAGTGGCTAAACACTTGTAAACAGAGATTTCTGGAATGTACCAGGAATGTGGCCAAAATGTACTCATAATATTTTTCTTGTATCTTTGAAATGTTCTACAAAAATATTCTGAATACATTCTGGGCACATTCCTGATACATTCCAGAACATTCTATGACATTTTAAAGAAATCTCCCAAGAATAAACCAAGAATATATTTTTTCCCAATGTTCCAAAAATGTTCCAGAAACGTGCTCAGTTTATACTGAAAATATTTCTCCCGAATATTCTGATTACATTATTTCGCAGGACAAATAATGATCTTAGAATGTACCAGAAATATTTCGAAATATTCCAGGTAGATTTACATATTTCAGAAAAATATTCTGGGTACATTCCTGAAATATTATGTGCTATTAGAGACCTTTTGAAAGAGAATAAACATATGATTAGTATTTACAAACGCGTTTTGTATTTATCGATCCGGGCAATTCGTTCATAGAAGGCTCGCGAATATTCGAAAATACATTGATTCTCACGTTAGTTTAATTTTCTTTAGTTCTGAACAAGTATTATTCTAATATCCCCTAATAAAAAACATATTTCCTATATATTTTCAGTATAGTTCCAATATATATCCGATATATTAGAAATATGTGGGAAATACGTATATTACTAATATATTTCTATATTTTCATTGCCAGTAGATTGAGGCAATAAATTACAAATTACATGTTACCTATTCGTTTTGTTTTACCAGGATTTTTATCATGTTCTCTGTAAAATTAAGAATCTAGACTAGTCTAGATTCTTCGAATCTATTCGAATCTGTTGCAATAATATATTTCTGAAATACAATTACTGGAACATTTACATAAATATTAGTATGATTTTTTTAGTTGAAGAAGAATGTGTTCTACTACTTTAAAGACAATTCCATAAGTTCTATACCTAAGTTGCAAAAAAGCTGACAAACTATCAGGTTAATTCAAGAATATTCTAGACATTGCTTCAGGCAAAAACTAGCCTCAAACGAAATGGAATTAATGAAAGATTACATTTATATGTTCGCAGATTAAACTTTGAATGCAACCGATTACAAACAATTTGAAAATATAACAACATTCACCAACAAAACAACGAAGTCGCTAAATCAAACTTGCCGGCGCGTTCGAGACGCTTCTAGGCAAGTCAGCAGCCGCTCGGCGGCAGCCTATAAATACGGCGCGCTGCGCGGAGCTCGCCAGTATACAATAACAAGTGACACAGAAAACATAAAGAGAAGTGAGAAACTTTCTAAACGATAATAATCTAACCAAAATGCCAGCTATTGGAATAGATTTGGGAACCACATACTCGTGTGTGGGTGTGTGGCAACAAGGCAAGGTCGAGATCATCGCCAACGACCAAGGTAACCGAACGACACCGAGTTACGTCGCCTTCACGGACACAGAGCGGCTGATCGGAGATGCCGCGAAAAACCAGGTAGCGATGAACCCTGACAACACCGTGTTCGACGCTAAACGGCTCATCGGACGAAAGTTCGATGACCCCAAGATCCAGAGTGACATCAAACACTGGCCGTTCAAAGTCGTGTCCGAGGCGGGTAAACCCAAGATCCAGGTGGAGTTCAAAGGTGAGATCAAGCGGTTCAAC
>JABFPB010003680.1:0-16503 GCA_022817645.1 Ceratoteleas bidentatus
TGCGCATCGCATTTTTCCGCCTCTCCTCACTTCATGTTCTGACCCACCCGACCTCTTGTATATGCAAATGGCCCACCGAAAACATTCGCTGCCCCGCCGCCCCGCGGCCGGCCGGGGGACCCCCGTCGGAGCAGCACGGCCACGAAGAAGAAGACGCTCCTTGAAAGAAGAGGCCTCTCGTCTCCACGTGAGAAAGTGAAAGCAAACGGCAAGGCTGTCCTAGAGGGCATTCGACGAGTACGGCTGGCTTATACGTGATTCGCTCAATGGATCTGCGCATCTTGATCACACGCGAGATTCGCCGCTTCTTCGTTTTGACATGAAAGTTTGACGCGCGCCTCTCAAATTGGACCATTAGTACACGAAAGTGAACGTGTACGTCCGGCAAAAAGCGACGGTGGAAAGTCGACGGAAAATTGGAAAATTTCGACCCCTTAAGTGTAACAGCGAATTCAAAGGCAGATGCAGCGTTTCTGTAGGCAAACTGAAATGAGATTTTGGTTCTTTTCCTACGGCAGAAGGAATTTAACCTAAAAGTGATGTTAAGTTGGAAAATTGGGTTTTGTGTGGGTAAAAGCTACTCGTGAGAGATTTGCTGGGAGTAATGGAAGTTATATGAAGAAACTTTTAATCAAATCAGTGTTGGTTTTTTGTTTTCTTCTTTGAAAGGCAATATAAAAAATATTTATTGAAATTTATGCAAACTTTACGCTAACGTTGCATACAAATTTGTTCGACATTTTCACAAAATTTGTTTAAATGTTGCATCGTCGTGGTTATCAAGGATCATAAAAATGGCCCATTCTTAAGATCGGAAATTCCATAATTCAACTTTCTCGCAATTTTACGAAACACCCTCCATCTCCCGGTCAAATGTCCATCGATAAATCCCGCATACGGCCGTTCCGCTCAATCTCGTCCAACAATGCTCCTCGAGTCGAAAATCGCAGGCGAAAAAATGCTCCCACCCGCTGATTGATACGGATGAATTTGAATTAATTGGCGAAAGTGCTGTCCCGTGGCTTCTTATCCGCGGACTCAAGTACATAAACTGATGCAGTCGCTTTATGTAATTGTGCTCCTTTCGTCGACTTTGTTCGGGTTTAGAGTCCATTTTTCATTTTGCCCGGTTTTCTACGCGGCCCGCAAATTGTCTGCTTTTTGCGCGCGGCCTTTATGTCTCACAGCCGGATGAAACGCGAAGTAATTAATAGCGTCACATCGCCGGCGGGGTGAAAGTTCACGTTTTACGGCGACAAAAATTCAGTCGGCGACTCGTCGTTCCATAATTGACTAGTTCAAGAAGTATTTTTATTTTCTATGTGAAAAGCTTTTCGGAATGGTTTCGTAAAATTGTCTGTCAAACGTTTCAAACGTTTGTTTCTGAAAGCAAAAGTTATATTTTTTTATATCACTGAAACGTTTGCTGAATTTTGTTTTAAATTACTTTTAGACGTAGAAATGACACTTCACTGGTTATATTATGTCAAAATTGAGCAAAATGTACATCAGATAATAACATTTCGACTTTCCGACATGAAAATATTCATAAAAATATATCAATTTCCGCTCTTAACCAAATTTGTCAAAAAATGTGACTTAACTGGTTTTTCCTCAAAACCACAGATATAAAAACATAGGAATTTAGCAAAAAAAACATTAATACTAAAACTAATGTAATTCAAACAAACCACTACTTTCAATTTCTCCAAAATAATCTCGGCCATTTCCACCCCAGGTATACTATTCGGGGTGTTCGACGGTCACGGTGGCAGGGAATGCGCCCAGGTGATCTCGAAGCGTCTCTTCGACTACATTGCCGCCTACCTTCTGACCCCGGACGCGCTGCGTCAGCTGCTGGAGTCGACGAAGCACAGTCTGAGCGACTTAAAGCTGCTCAGACACTACAACGAGCCGTTCGAGCTCACCCCGGACATGCGCAAGCTGCACGAGGACAGCTTCCTCAAGTTCCTACGTGACCTGGAGGCCGAGGTCGCGAGCTCGCGCGAGTTCCAAATGGAGAAAGCCATGGAGGACGCGTTCCTGCGGCTGGACGGCGACCTCTCGCACGAGGCGCTCACAGCGACACCTGACCTATCCTCGCGCACCTTCGCCGTCGCGTGTTCCGGCGCGGTTGCGGCGGTTGCGCACATCGACGGGGCACACTTGCACGTCGCCGGAGTTGGGGATTGCAAAGCCGTCCTTGGAGTTCACTGTGGTACTTTAAAAATGCAGATCAAAATAATTTTTTAAACTGTTTGAAATGAAGAGAAAAGGGTTGCAAATCCCATAAAATATTCTGACTAAAATCATCTAATTCTACAAATTCTGTTTTGAATTCAGAAATCAAATCTAATCCCTGTTCAATCAAAACTAACATACTAATTTATTTTCACAATAAATAAATAATGCAATAATCTATTATTCAGAATGAACTTGATTAATCGTCTGTACTAATTTAGTTTCAAACCATCAAAACGAACAATGTAATACGCTGAACAGCAATTAATCTTGTGATTAATTTTAGATAACGAAGAATGGTCTGCGAAAGTATTGACCGAAGAGCATAATGTAGATAATCAGGCAGAGGTCGAACGAGTATTATCAGAACATCCAAAAGAGGAACAAAACACAGTCATCAAAATGGAAAGATTATTAGGTCAATTGGTGCCGCTGCGGTCGTTGGGCGATTTTCGGTACAAGTGGAGCAAGGAAATAATGTCACAAGTGCTAGTTCCTCTCTTCGGCGAGTCAATCGTGCCTCCGGCATATCACACCCCTCCGTACCTGACGGCGAGACCGGAAGTTCAATATCACCGCTTGACCCCTAGGTACAAAGGATTTCCTCTCAAAGTGCCCAGCAAATGAAAACCAATTGAAACAATAAAAACAAAAATCACTTCCAATAGATTCTCAATCGATTCAAACTGATACAATAATTATCTAAATCATAAAATGTTTTAGATCAGCTGATTACAACTGATAGATTTGAAATGAAAAGAATAGGAGTTTTTGAAGAAATCCGATAAAAATGAAAATATTTCTATCAATTGGTTTTTGTTTGCTGGTTTCATTGACCCCACTTTTTATACCATTTATTGGTTTTAAGCACAATAGTTTATTACATTTATTCTGCCACAATAACGTCCAAGAAAATGATAAACGCTCCAAAAATAGAACTTTACAAATTTAACTTCTATTGGAGGTATTGCAAGGTTAATGTACATTATTTTCAGTTATAATTGTCGAAAAGGTTATAAATAGTTATTGTTTGAGTGACATTAATAATCCAATGTCAGGGTTGAGAAGCGCTGATGAATAAGCAGGGATACATGCGTGATAAATGCGCGTTACAAATGTAATAAGTTATTCGTACTATCTGAGACAATGTTGCTTTGAAAATATCTTGACAAAAAGTAAAGTTGCATTTTATTGTTCCAAGAGAAAGTTCGCGTACAATCGAAAATGCAATTATAATGCAACGCATTACAACTTTTGTCACTACTCACTGTATAACAATGCAAAACGTTGTAATATAAAAAAACGATTCCTAAAGTTGTTTGAACAAGCGTCTCAGCGAAATCTGAGGTTCTATAATACAATATTTAATATCTTGTTTATTACAAATTATCATACATTAACACATTTGATTTGCCCATAAGAAAGTAAGTAACTCATTTTCATCTCATTTCATCCAGATGTCTCCCTCTCTCTCATTTCGTTTAAATCTAATTTACCCTCTTTTATCACTCACTCTTCATTTTTATGAACCGAATAAAACGGCAATGAACTTAAATCCTAATCGTAAAAAAGTTGACTTGAGCTGTCTCACATAATCGTTCATTTTATTAAAAAACTAACTAAGCGTGAAGCACAAAATATACGTTAGAAATAAAAATCGTTTCCAAGTTTCCGGCAATTGATATCTTAAAATCACATCACATGTTAACGCAATCATGTTTGAATGTGAAATTCAGAGATCGTAACCATAAGCATAATAAATCGAATTTCATAAATTCAGATACCCAAATTAATGCATCCCAATAGACTAAGAAAATAGTTTTAGAATTATTCGAGCGCCATCTTTGATGAATTAGTATTTATGGTTCGTTTAAACCAATATTTTACAAACAAACAAAAATAGTGAAAAATATACTAATTCTCTTTAAATCATGCTAAAGTTCTGATTAAAACGAATAGGATTGAATTAGAACATTGTCCATGCCATTCACCTATTACATATTATTGGATTAGATTTGAAAATTAAATAATTGTAATTTTAATAAAAATGTTTATTTTTCATATTATGAAGATGTATACAATTGTAACAAACAGTGCCATATTCTATTAAGATATTCAGTTATAAAATTTATTTAATATACATTGTAACTTCAACTAAAATAATTAATTAATTCTCCCTTACCATCAATCAATAGGTTTTACGATTGAATAGATAATTGGCCTGGACAGACCTATAATTCAATCTTATTATATTAGTTCATCGGCTTGAATGGATCTTTTCCATTTTTTAAACTTGATATTATACATAATAAAACGAGTCAATATAAGTGAGATATAATTCAACCCTGAGAAGGGACATCTTTTTGAGAAAATTTTACATATTTGTAGAAAGAGTTTGCAGTATTGATCATGCACCTACAAGTGGGCACAATTTCAATTAAAAATATTAAAAAATTGTCGGTGTAATACTTATTTACGTATCGACCTAAAATTATTTCCGTTTCGCGGGTCATAAATGATATTAATAAACCCATTAAATTTTGCAAAATCTAATGGATAGGAAATTAAATTGTCTAAAATGCTCTATATGTTCGTTAAACAATTTGTATTTCTTTAATAAACGTCTACAATATTTTCCAAAAAAGCCACTTCTCAGGATTCTTTTAACTCATTTAATCTGACTCATTCTACTATGTACAGCAGCAAGTTAACACCCAATCAGAGTTAATGGATCTTTTCCAAAGATCTTCATCAAAATTCAGTGATGATGCATCTTTTTATCCCCCATTCTCAAATAACGATTAAAATTAGCTTCCTTATTCAAATTGTGCAGGAATGACTCATAAATGTTCATCTATTATTCAAACCATGCATCATCAATGAATGAATTCAAATGTCTCATCCAAAATACAATTTTACTCATTATTTGAAATGAGTACAAATGACCAATAAAATCTCATTCCTTCCCAGTTAAAAAATTTCATTAGAGCCAGTCCTATTTGTATCTATGCCATTTTTGACAGTTTTTCACATATTGTATAGGATTTTTGTAGGTTTCTTGACTTCCACATGGAATAGCATATTCATATTATTTGCATATATCTGCAACTCCACCTGAAAGTGGGTCACATTCTGTGGTTTTGAAAAAAAAAAACCAGTTACGTCACTTTCTAGTGATTTTGAGATATTTGCTTTTAAAGTTTCAAAAGTAAACTTTTGCATTTTTATATCTTCTTTACGTCTATCGGATACCATTTCTAATGCAAAATAAAGGTAAAATATAATGTTTAAGTTACCAAAATTAAATCTAAGTTTTCCTATGTATTTTGAATGGGAACTTAACTGGTTATTCCTCAAAACGGGTGCACTATCTGGTTTTTCCTAAAAAATGACACTTCTCTGCTTATATACTGTCAAAAATGAGCAAAAGGTACATAATAACATTTCGACGTTCCCAAATGAAAGTATACAAAAAATATATCAATTTCCGCTCTTAACCAAATTTGTCAAAAACTTAACTTTTCCTCAAAACCACAGAATTGTTTCTATGGGATTTTTCACATCGTTTTTATACTTATCCAATGAATTTTTTCTAATGAATTTTTTCAACCGTTTGAAACATGCTTGGACGTCCCCAATTTCCCTACTCATCCTTCACCCTTGACTTGCAGGGACAGATTTCTAATCCTCGCAACCGACGGATTGTGGGACATGATGTCGCCGCTGGAGGCGGTGCGACTCGTCGGCGAGCACATGAGCGGCAAGGTGACGCTGAGTCCGTTGCGGCTGCCGCGCAAGAACATGAAGCTCTCCGAGATCAACGAGATGCTGCTGCAGCGCAAGGAGGGCTTCAAGCGCAAACCCCTCGACGCGAACGCGGCGACGCACCTGTTGCGCAACGCGCTCGGCTACACCGAGTACGGCATCGACCACGGCCGGCTCTCACTCATGCTCACCATGTCGAGCGAAAGCGTGCGCTCGTTCCGCGACGACATGACAATAACCGTCGTCTACATGAACCCCGAGTACCTCAGACACTGTCCTGCGTGAGCCTAAGGGCGAACCGAACGCCAAATCCTACGAGTCGTCAATAATAACGGAAAAAGTTAACGTCACTGGTTAATTTTCAGCGAATCACTGAAAAAAGGGTTCAGAGAACCTTTGTTGGGCGTAAAACATTTAATAAACGGTCGTAAAACGTTTTAAAGGCCATCTGGATTGGAACTATTTTCACCGTTTTCCATTTGTCGTAGTAACTAAGTTAGAATTAAACGAATTTGAAGAATTTGTAATTTATAAGAAGAAACTTAGTTTATATATCGATTTTTAAGAGAACAACTGAAAATTTGTCGAATTTTGATAAAGTTAAGCTCTATTAAGAAAACCTGGAATAAAAATGGTAAAAACAGTAGATTTTAGTCATTCAGTGATGCACTGTAAATCAACCAATGAGGTAAATTTTCTTCCTCTGAACACGGACTGAAGTTGAATGAAAGTAACGCAATTCGTCAATGTCAATGGAAACCAACGATTAACGAATTAACCTGTCGATTGACGCGCGATCTGCAAAGGAACAAACGTGTGTGTTCTCGTCAAGTACTGCCTTCGATTTTATATGGTGCAGCTTGTTATTTATTTGAATAACAATAAAAATAATTTACACAAGTCATTACGCGCTGTTGCTCTTTCGTCGCTTTCTTTGAAAGTTCCTGGGGGTGTATGTATATATATATAATATTTGTCGAGCTGTCGGCTTTATTTACAAGTATTGTTATTCGTCGTTTGTTAGATCCCTGGACCGACCGTGGGGCCAATACAAATGAACGTTAGAGGGGAAGTCGGTCGGAATGCAGCGGGCGAAATGAGGGGCGGAGTAACTGTTAGAGGGAGACAACGGTAGAAAAGTGCGAGGCGTCCTCGGGAACTGCCGTCGCGCGGAAGTGCCGCCGCGAGGGCAGCACCGTCGCGTGCACTAGATTGATCGACTATGCGTGTGATGTGTTGGCCGATGGCGCACTCGCTGAGGAAAATGAGTAAGGCAAGCGGATTGATTGCGCTGGTTCTGCAAGGCGTGGCGTGGCTTCAGCCCTCCTGGCCGAAGTCCTCCTTGAACTTCTCCAGCTTCGCCATGTCGTCCTCGTTGACGGTCGGTCTCGTCACTGCTAGCGATTTCAACATGTCTTTCTGCAAGGGGTGTGAGACGGGGTTTATTTTGTTTTGGTTTCAGCAAGATTTTATGTGCATAGTAATTTGCAGAGCATAGACAGTGGAAAGAGAACTCTGGAAACAGAATCCTTTAGCAAAAAAACTGACTTGGGACAATAAATTGAAGTTGACTCTGGAAAGGATTGTGGAACTAAGCTTAGTTCAAGTCCAGACATTGTTCCTAGACAGATTCCATGATTGGAAATTCATTCATGGAATTGCAATTGTGTATTTAGGAATTGCAATTATGGAAGATGTTTTGGAAGAGTGGATGGATGGTTTAGGTCTACAAAGGTTTCCAGAGTCAAATTCGATTTATGATTCTAAATCAATTTTTATTGTCAGGGATTCTGGAAGGTCCTGGTATAGGATCTCGGTGTTACCGTTCCAGGAATTTTTTTCGCAAATCTTTTAAGTAATGTACATTTGACAAAGTATTTTTATGAGATTTTGCATAGATTGATGAATAATAATTTTAATTGACTTCGCTAGAACTAGAAGTTAGAATTGTACAGAAAGTTTGATCATTGATTTGATTAAAAAATGAAATGGATGAATTTATTTTATTTCAATTAATAAAACCATAATTTTACTCAAACTTGTTTTTCTTAATTGTTACTCCTTTCGAAATAATATTCTATTTCAGTGAATATGAAAGTGTAATAAGTCTATTCAATCAGAGATATTCATTGTTTACGGTTAATATTTTATAGTCAGACAGTTAACCTTACAGTTAGATAAAGTTTACCCAGTTTTCCCTGATTTTGTAGTTGTTATGAACTCAAACTGCAAATTCAAATGTTTTTAAGACGTTCATCTATTGAAAATGTAACTTGTTTGTCTTTTTGTAATAAGTTTGTTCGATTGTATCTATTGCTTTCTTAATCTTTCATTATTAATTTCAATATTTCTGGAAAAATATATTCTGTTTTCAAATACTTCCTGTGAGTCTTTGGAAAAAGGTCTTTTACACTAAATTTTCTTCAGATAAACAATTCGATTGAAATTGTAAAGATTAATATGTTCTAGCTATTCAAATACCAACTCTCATTGAATTTCTATAGAATCTGAAGTTCTACAAAGAAATAGAGGGTATCCCAAAAGACATTGAGAGTAAAGATTGGAGATGGCTGTGGTGGTTTTTATAAGAAAAAACTGGACAGTTTAAGTTTGCTGAAATCAGCATTTTAACAAAAATTCCTTTACACCGTTATGTAAGTATTGATTTTGTGTTACTTATATTTTACTGAACGCATTCAATAGCTGGAATGTATCATAGATGACATATTCCAGCTATTCACAGTTATATCATGTTTTAAATAGTTTTAACGGGTAATTAGTCAATAATAGACTAAGAACAAATTATTTACACACCAAAAATATTTTCTTTAAGTTTCAATCTGTGAGCAAGGGTTTAATTTTACGAAAATGATGAAAAATATCCAATATAAATCGAAAATTATTTTTGAAAATGATTATAAACAAAACATTATTCCAAAAAATAATAAATAATACGAACCATAGTAACTGGAGGTTCGTATAACTTGTCCCCGTCGACTTCCATCCAACTCATTTCAATGGCTCCGGGGTCTCCAGGTGAACAAGGAGTGAGAAGGTCATCTACAATGGTGTTCGGATCACGGGGCAGGGGTCCTCGGACGCGTTTAAAGTGCGTGGCTGTTTGTACTTGTCTTACTGGCTGCATCAAAGCATCTCTCACTGCAATAACAGATCACGATATGTAACGCATTTCAAATATAATTTATTGGTGCAGTATTTCTACACTGAAAAGGCGATATAAAACTGTTTATTACTGCTTCAGTAATAAACTTAAATGGATAAAGTCATCAAGAAAATTTAAATCTTACAGCTTGCAATCAACTCAGAATATTCATAATACACCAAGACAATGTTCTGAACTAACGATTTTTACAAATATTGTGATAATAAATTAGAGACGATTGGGAGTTATTATTTACAGTCATACGTGGAAGATATCATTTGTTTTTATCCTTTAATTTAGATTGAAATAATCCATTTACACTATCCCTCAATAATATTTGATCAAGTTTGTATATCTACTTTGATCCGATTGAATAATGAAAGTTAGAAGTACCTATTATACTGATATCTGCACCAGAGTATCCTTCCGTAGCTGCACCAAGTTTTCTAAAATCCTCTTCTTTCAAACAATGTGACGTATTTCCCAAATGCAGTTTAAATATAACCGCTCTGGCCGGCTCATCTGGCAGGGGTATGTAAATTCGCTTTTCGAATCGCCTACGAATTGCAGAGTCCAAGACCCATGGGATATTCGTGGCTCCAAGTACAAGGATCCCTTCATTTTCTGAACTGACACCTGCAATGACCAAGACGGGGGTTCAGTTCACCCTCTTCTAAAAATTATAATAGCTTTGAACGAGATAAACTGAACAGTCATAAGCTACCTTGCATTTGCACCAGGAATTCCGTCTTTATTCTTCTGGCAGATTCAGATTCGTTGTCTGAACGAGACGAACACAATGAGTCGACCTCGTCAATGAAAATGATACTCGGCTTGTGTTGGCGAGCAAGCTCGAATAAATTTTTGACGAGTTTTTCGGATTCACCCAACCACTTGCTTACCAAGTCGGATGAGGATATCGAAAAGAACGTCGAATTGTCTGCTTCTGTGGCTACTGCCTTAGCTAAGTAGGATTTACCAGTTCCAGGAGGCTGAAAAAATATAATACTAAATGTATTAAGTATATTCTGGCTTTTTCCTGAAACAAAATTTCCTGGCTAAAAATTGGTTTAATTAACATATCCAAATCTTTTTTGGATAGATTTGGTAGATCTTGTAATTAGTTTTCTATAAAGTAGTTTTCTATCTGAAAAAATAGAAAAGCTACTTTATTTCCAACAATATTCCCAGATTAGCAGGAATTGAACACTCCCTGAAAATTCCTGATATTTGTACTTTTATTATATTGATCAGTAATTAATAATATATAAACCTTTGGTTTTTCTTCTTAAATTTGGATAAATTCTAAAAAATCAAATCCAATGATTACCCCGAATAAAAGAATTCCTTTCCATGGTATACGCTTCCCGGTGAACAATTGTGGGAAACGTATTGGCAGAATGACTGCTTCCTTTAGTGCCTCTTTCGCGCCGTCTAATCCAGCAACATCGCTCCATTTGACATTTGGTTTTTCCATGACAATGGCACCCTCTAGTTTGCTCTGCAACTTCTTCTTCTCGGGGTCACTATCAGTGTCGCTGTCACCACTGTCACTTTTCTTGTCATCACTCTTGGTTGTGTCCTCCCCTGCTTTGACTGGTTTTTTCTTTCCTTTCTTTAGGTAGGCCTTCACTTTTTCAGCCCGATCCAAATACTGTGAGCATTTCACTCGGATGCTTTCCTTGGCTCGATCGCCTTGGGCTTCATCTAAATGAAAAATAATTATTTCTGAAGTGCGTATCTTGCAGAAAATGGATAATTAAAAAAAGAACTTTATTAAATTCAGATGATAATTTAATAAGTTCTAAAAAAGGAATATGAACTTTTGTAAACTAAAATTTACCGAAAAACTGTCAGTCCTTATAAATATCCTAAAATAACCCAAAAATCTCAACTCATTCTTATTCCCAGAACTCTTTTAATTCTCTCAACAATCTGACTCATTTCATATAATAATGATATCACGAATTACATAATCTCCTCTCAAATCCGTCAAAACTACCAAACATCATCTCTCATCCCCCCATAATCCACCCCAAAACCATCACCCTTTCCTCCCCAAAAAGCCATTCTGCAACTCGAAGAAAAGATAATTCCAGCCCATTGACTTTGCCTCTAATTATCCACAAGCAACATTCATAAGTGACTCATATCCACTGCTCCTAACAATGCTGAAATCTCGACTGGCCGACTAATGGGCTCCGAACGGTCGACATTGGCGCAATGTAAACAAGCGGCCGATGACATTTACTTACATTTCAGCGAATGCAAAAAATACTCCACCGCATGCTCGTAGAGCCGAAGCGCCTCCTCATAGTTCTTGTTTTTATCCTCTTCGGTGGCTTTTGTGACTAAATCTATAGCTTTCTGCAAAACGGAAAGACACGGTTAGAGTGGCCGGGGATCGAGAGCGACGCGGTTTGGGGCGCGATATTCACCTGGAGCGATGTTCCCAGAGCCATAATACAGTTAAGTCGCGGGCGAAGTCCTAACCTCGAAGCGTCGATGCGTAGTTTAGATTGTTATTAAAACGGCTTAGGTTGACGTTTCAAGCCACGGAAAGCGAGTTGCTTGTAGAGCCTCGGAACGTCCGCGGCGCCTCGCGGGGAAAAGTGGGAGCTAGTTCTGGGTGATCCCGCGGAGGGCTACGTGGCGCTGATGCGCGGTGGAAAACAGGTGGTGAGGATGGGTTTTTTTAACAATGTTTTTGGGGAAGAGAGGAGGGGGAGTTTCGAGAAAAGTTTGGGATGGTTTGAGGTTAAAGGGCGAGTGTTTCTGGTGTTTCGCGGGAAGGTCAAATGGCGCTGAAGTAGTGTAAACAGAGAGAGTGTGAGTGTGTATGTGTGTGTATGAGAAAGGGAGAGTCGTTTTTGCCGAAAGGAGGAATGGACGAATGTAGATGGCGCTGGGATGAGGTAGTTTAATATTTAAAATTATATCTAAGATTAAAATTGAAAAATCTGAAAAAGTCTGACAGTTCTAATTATGATAGATTTTCAGAGTTTACAGATTTAAATTACGGAGACCGTAATTCTCTGAAAAATCTCTGAAAAGCTCTGGAATTTGCTGAAAAATCTGACATTTTTATTAAAAAAATTTTGTTATATTTTTTTTATTAAAAAAATGTCATAGATGGGGTCGCAAACCTACGACCTGTGAAGCAGAGTGATCCAAAAACTTTACCTCAAGTTGACGTTTTTTTTATAGTAGCATCAGATTTTATCAGAGATTTTTAGAGATTTTCTGAGAGTTTCAGAGTTTTTCAGAGAATTATGGACTCTGTAATTTAAGTCTGAAAACTCTGAAAATCTATCATAACTGGAACTGTCAGACTTTTTCAGAGATTTTCAGAGTAATTGTCAGAGTTTTTCAGAGATTTTCAGATTATTTCAGAGTTATTCAGAATAATTTTCAGAGATTTCCAGAATTTTTCAGAGTATTTTTTTCTACAAGGGTGGTTAAACGCAGAAAGTTTTATATTTTGACAAAGCTATTATATTTGGCAAAGCTGAAAACCTCTTATAAGACCTACTGAATAAATATATAATTAAATGTATTTAATTATATATAAATATATATAATTTAATATTGAATTTCATAACAAATTCACTTTAGTATAAAAAATAATATTAGATGTAATATTATTTTGAATTATAATTTGATTTTAATAAATGTAATAAGAAATTTAAGATTAATTTTATTATAAAATGTATTACTAAAAATAAATAGGGGCTCAAATTTGTAAGAATTTATATTACATTTAATATTATTTTTATTTGTAAATCTAATATATTTTGTCAATAGGAAGATGTACAATTTTCTTAAATTGGACAAATTGGAAATAACAATATGCATCTTGTTTTAATAAAAAAAATGCAAAATTAGCAAGTGAAACTTGATTTCTTACCTTCTGTTAATATTAGACAGTGTCACATTAAAATATTGAGAATATTTATAGATTGAATTTCAAAATGGTTTTTTATATATTTTTTTTATAGTTTTGCAACAAATATCTCAAAATCACAAATTTAATATAATAATATTATGTTTAGTATTATTTTTAATATTAAATACATTTTTTAGTAAAGGTTTGAATATATGGAGAAATTAAATAGATGGTAGTTGTGCAAAAAATGTTGGTAATTTTTGCATAGTTTGAATACATTCATTTTATTAAGAAATGATGTAATTTTCAGGAAAGCATATGTAAAATATAAATAACCTTTATTTATCGTAAATTTGTCATTAAACATGCCAATACAAATTCATCCATTTTTTTAATTTGTCACAAAACTTATCGTTTGAACAATTTATTTAAAAATATACAAGTTGTCCATTTTTAAACAATAATCAACTAATACTAACACGTTATTTATTTTATTTATATTTCTTATTAACATTCTTGCAAAAAAGAATTATGTATAAAATTGACATAATATGTAGGATCTGGTTATATGTAGGATATTGAAGTCTAAAAATGAAGTTTAAGGAATATCTAATGTTATAAAATATAAAATATATTTGAAGTTTAATAAAAAATAAAATTGTTTTTCTGTTCGTTGTTGAAACATTGCTTGAAGCAGAAAAAATAACTGCCAATTCTTAGAACTGCATCACTGATGCAACACTGACTCATGAACAAGGATAGAGATAGTTTTCAGACATGTACGAGAAAACAATATTGAGCAACATACATATATACAACTTACATGTTAGAGAGGAAAGATTGGATAACATCTACAAAGGAAAATAGTGGTTAAATACCACTATCACTATCACTCTTTCTTTTGTACTGCTGTTTCTGTTAATGAACATACACAGAATTGTAAATACAAAACTATATTCAAGTTCTTCATATTACTCACTACTAAAACTACAAACCTCTCCCAGGGAACACTGACCGCCCAATAATTTGTTACAACCTTTGAACAAGGATTAGCAGAAATTTTATTGAATATCATACAATGTGACTTTATAAAAAGAGAACTATTGAAAGAAAACAGAGATATTGTCAAATCTGCTCAAAAACATCAATTGGCATCATCTCGATTCACCCAATTAGTAAATTGACACAAACAAACTATTACAATGTCATGCTCCTCCTCCACTCCCTCGCCCTCCATCCTCTCCACTCCCATAATACTGCAGACAAATCAATCTCCCATCCTCCACCCCTCCATCCCACTCCCTAAATAAAAAAATATAAATAAACCTTCTCTCTCTTCAACTAAAACTCTCCCATATATCTCTCTCCCCAACTCTTCCTCAGGGGTGAATGTACAACCAAACGAAATTAGGCCCTAATGCCAACACTTTTATTTGAAACAACTACGCGACATTGTAGTAACAGCAATCTCCTACAAACACATCGCCGGGCGAGTTCCTCAAGAACCGGAAACGCTCGAACCGATCAGCGCCCTCTACATCGCAAATACAAAACCGCGTCGCCGCCCTCCTTGAGGAACCCCCCCCCCCATACAAAAATTGACCCGACCGCAGCGCCCCCCTCCGCTCATTTGCGCACCCAGCTGTTGCCCGGCTGGGTGGCGATGCCCAGCGCCGGGAAGTGCTTCTCCAGGTCATGGCAGGACATGTGGGCCTTGAGCTCGCTGCTCCTCACGACCTGACCACAGGTGGCGCACTCGTCGAGGTTGCGGCACTTGCCATTGTTGACCAGTTTGTAAACGTGGAAGAGCTCGCGCTGCTTCTCGATGTCCGGCAGCAGCAGCATCAGCTCCGGGAAGACCTGCATGAACGTCGAGATGCCCATGCTGTTCTGGCACCGGATGTAGAACTCCTGCGCGTCGCACACCCCCTGGCGGAAGAGGCCGCTGAGGTAGCGGAACTCCTTGATCGAGTCCTCGTCGCCGAGCGCCTCGTTAACGCTGGCGACGAGGTTCTTGTTTCGTTTCTGGAAGTCCGCCGGCGGCGAGTACGCGTACGCCTTAAAGCGCGACTCGTTGGGGACGATGGCGTAGCTCTCCCCGGAGCTGTTGGTGAAGGTCAGCCGGTTGTCGGGGACGGGCTTCGCGGTGAAGCCGGGAGGGGGCGCGGCGCCGGAATCGAACCCTGGTGGAGGATTCGCGAACCCGGGGGGGCCGGAGCTGGCGCCACCTAGGGCGGGGAAGTCCTCGGGGCGGACCACGCGGTTGTTGAGGCTGTCGATTTTTAGTTCGGACCGCTTCCGCTGGACGGTGTTGGGGGAATTGACTTGGGTGGGGGTTTCGTCGGGGGGTCGGGGCTTCTTCTTGTCGTCCTTGGCACTAGGGGTCGTTTTTACAGGGGTCTCAGGCTTTTTTGTGGTGGTTTCGCCGTTTTTGGTGTTCTTTTTCTTCTTCGCTTTGCCCTTGGTGGAGTCGGTGGTGGTGGCGTTGTTCCGGGGGTCCGAGGTTTGCGCTCGCGCAGGAACTATGGATATGGAGGAGGACTTGTTGGATTTGGGCTTGAGGCTGGGGAAGTCGGCGCCGGATTGGATGGCTGGGGGATTGCTGCCGATGACGGGGGCGCTTGCGGGCTTTTTGCGGGTTTCGACGTCAGTTTTGGGCTTGATCCGCGCCATGACCTTGGTCCACTGGCCCACGTTGGGCGCCGCACGCGTGGGCTCAGTGGTTCCGGAGAGCGCGGGGAACTCCGAGCGGGAAGGCAGGATGCGGATGTTGTTGCCGGAAACCCTTGTGGTGACGGTGCCGTTGGACTTGTGGTTTACGTGGATCGAGACGTTCTGGCCGGCACTCGACTGCACCTGTGGGGGGATATGATCATTTGCGTTACCACGAATTTTTACCGCAGACAAAAAGCTTCTAGTATTAGTTTTGTTTAATTTTACAAACAATATTTTGTATTTATATTTACAAATTGCATGTATACATTATTGAGACTGGCAGAATAGCATGCGATATTGGCGGATTTTAACAAAACTGAAATTAATGGCGCAAAGCAATACACAAACAATTAGTCGATTTGATTAAAACTACTTTTATACTGTCGATAAACTAAAAAAAAGGCTTTGTTTATTGAGAAACGAGATTACACTGATAAAATGATTTTATTGCGAAATTGTGAAAGTCGTAATTTATGGAACATTGGCAAATGTTGTACTCGCCACCATGACTGCTGACTTCAGCACTGCCAATGGATTCTACTAGTCTCAATAGTATTAAGGAGGTTCCTAAAATTTACGAAATAAATGCCTATGCAAATTTGGCGTGCACTGAGAAAAAATGACTAGGAATAAACGTGGCTTACTCTTGCAGCATAGTTTTCGAGAAAATAATTTAGAAATTGCCGTCTCGTATCTTTTCCCAGTTTTTTTGCCTAAAGTTAAGGAAGATGAT
>JABFPB010003681.1:0-16496 GCA_022817645.1 Ceratoteleas bidentatus
GATTCGTGTCCAGAAACCCAAAAAATACCAACAATTGTTTGTGGTTCAAGATCACAACAAACAAAAATAAATCTGATTTCTTGTTTTTAAACATCGAAAAATCTGTTCGGTTATTATTTATGGTATTGAATTCATCGTTAAACTAAATAATAACAAAATAAAAAAGTGACCAGTTGTTGTGAAAATGCAGTATTTTACAATGAGCTTATTTCACTGTGAAAAATGTGAAACACGCATAAACATATAATTCAACAAGAAAAAATATCAAATAATTTCTTTTGAATAATTAAATTTAAATTTATAATTGTTATGATTTGAATCAGTAGTTAAAGTATCCATAATTAATTAAGAAAAAGGTTTAAAGGTATAAGTGATTAATGGCCTTACCTTAATAAAAGTATTTTTATGTGGCAAAGTAGCAAAAATTGCACATTTCCATTTTAAGTTGCTAGAAACTCATAAATAACCTAAAGTAAATTTTATATAGATTACTTTCGTTTTTTATGTAGGTTCCACTCTCAAAATTTGATGCAGTTGTTTTGGGACATCCTATGCAATATCTTATAACAATGACATTAATTATAATTTCAGTTACGTTTACTAAATTTATCCAACAGTCAAAGTTTTGTTCCAATAACAGTATTGCTCTTTTTCTCAGTGTGAACAAATTGAAAAAGTAAATGTATCTGTGAGTTATTTGTATACAATTTAATTAAAAAACATTACCATTTATTTATGTATATATTTGCGCGCGACATTGTAATGATAATGCAATATAAACTTTTGAAAATATAACAAGCGTTCTATTGATGTCACCATTTTTCTAACATATACTTCTTTGTTGTTTAAGCTCTTGTAAAACAAACGTATGATAATCACATTTGGAGATTTAAGCAAAACGTAAGTTGTTCATAGACGTTTTTTTAATTCTTTTTATTTTTATTTTCATTTTACAACATAAACATTTCTTATCAATAACCAAATCATTGAGGTAGTTTTATCGTGAAAATCAATCCATAGAGAATTTTATGAAGCTTTACTTACAAATTCTTTAAGCAATGACGCATATTTTGCCCAAATTTAAAGAAGATTGACTGTCTGGAAGCTAAGGTATTTAATATTAATGTTGCCCAAAAAGACATGGGAGGTATAGGAAACTAATACATACATTTTGTGTAATCATTTTTTTGTTTACCGAATAGATTTTAATGAAAAACTAACAGAATTTGCTTTATATTACAGCTAATGACTGGTAAAAGTTTGAAGATTGATCATTTTAATTGATCAATTTCCATGCCAAATGTCTCGAATTTCAAGAAGTGAATGTCTCGATAACTTTCGTCAAATAATTTCTGTGTATTTTGCAAACTATGATTTTTGCTTCATCGAAAACTAGTTTCCATTTTATGGCTTCAGAAAAGTATAAACGGCGGATTTTTCTGCTATAAACGTCTAAAAAAGTGAACTTAATGGCGCTATGATCATTAAATTTATTATTAATAATTTATTTTGTCGTATTTCAAGAAAATTTAATGTCGCCAATAAGTTATTACTATTAACGCCTTTGGCATGGCCTTAATGTATTTCGATTTTCTGGGAAGATTGGTTTTGGTAAGAGATATAATTAAAAAATACACTTCAACTCCGTATTTACAGCAAATGATTCTTAGAGTAATTTATTTACAAGTGCTTCAATTCACCGGGTTCACTGTTCAGACTTTTACATGTTATTTCATTTTTGATAAGGCAATCATTTTTCTAGGAACATAATAATAAACGGTTTCCGTATTACAGAATTTCGCAGCTGCCCTAAAGCGCGCAGGGCATAAAACCGTCCACGTAAAATCCGCGTGGATGTTACGTTTATCGATGCATGCTAATTTAATAATATTCCTATCTTACCATATTCGATAAATTCAGTGAAAAAATATATTGTTCTAATGTACACATTTGCCGGACGTAATATTTTTAAGGCGAAGTCGTCTCATTTGACTCCAACGAATTGTTGGACTCGGGTTGTTGGGGAATGAAACTTAATACTTCGTGGTATACCAATTCTGAAAACCCACAGAAATCATTAGGTCTAAACAGGGTAATAAAAGTAAATCTTTAATACATAGATGAATTGGCTCACCTTTCCACTTTTCAACCGGCAATTCCATATCCTCAAAACTTTGATCATAAGAGGCGGAAACTGGTTCATCAGTGGGATCTGCGTATTGCGCCAAATACGGATGAGAAAGAGCCTGCTCCGCTGTAATTCTCTTTTCTGAGTCCAATTCCAACATTTTCTCCAACAAATCTATTGCTGCAATAACAAATACAAGTAATTTAGGGGAGTGTAAAATATAAAAGTGATGTACCAATCATAAACTTCTTGATAGTGTTCCCCAAAATCCAAATTAAGCCCAAAACAGATATAAAGAATATACAAAAACGATTAAAAACAACATTCATCATTACGTTCAATGAAAATTTGCATAACATGACGTAGGTATTCTAACATAAAATCGATAATCTATCTAAAATTTCAAGAAAATCGTATTTTGTTTGTTTTTTTTGTAAAATTTATCGAAACTGTATTTTTTTTTTAATTTACCTTGTGGATTTGCGCCCCAAAATACATCTTTGAAGTTCTTCTTCTTAAGAGGAGGTAAACTCTGGATGTAATTCCTGGCCTGAAAATGTGCAACGAGTTTAACAGTGAAATTCAGGCTGATTAATTTCCATACAGGAATTAATGTGCAATAAAAAAATAGATTTTAGTAGTTTATTCTATTTCATCTTCATCTCGCAACATAGGCTTATGATAATTTCAAACGAAGTTTCGAGTTAAAGACTTCAACTCATTCGCTTGTTACGGTTAATAAAACTGAAAACGGTATAAACCAATATTTACCTCTTGGCTGGTAATTTTGTTTAGAGTTTCTTCTGCGGGAGTACCACAGAGTACAAGAACTCGCGTTAAGTGATCAATGTCTACACAGCGTTAAGGTTTCTCAATAAGCTCGTTGCTTGCGATACTTATAATTATGAAATCGATTTGGCATGGTTTTTCACGAGATACAGATAACCGTTGATAAGAGTGAGGCAAGAAGCGAGTTAGTTGCAGAAAAACAAGTTTAGTTTCGTATCAAAAATTCATCAGTCCAGCAATTAAAAACAAAGTTCATGCAAAAACTCAGAAGAAGAAGAAGAAGCAAATTTTCGTTCAAACGTTTCTGCTCATTCGATTAATTCAGAATTTTTAAACAAGTCCATAACTTTGAACTTTTTGTGACAGATGATTTGTATGGCAGAAAAACGTTCGTTTGTTGAAATGAAATAGTACTTACTGATTCAGATGAAATTTTCTTCATGAACTCGTCTCGTGGAGTGCCAAGAATATCCATTATAAGATTCAATTGATGTATATCTGTGTTCGCTAAGGTTTTGAGATTCAAACATTTACTATTACAGTTGAAATATTAATGTCAACTAAACGTCACAAACGCAAATTTTGAAACGCAAACGTTCTTGTTTATTGACTTTAAGCAAAACGTGACAAACATTGTATTTGTTTTGTGTCAAATATTTTCAATCGGAAATTTTACAATAGCGTTAGTGTAAGTGAGTGAGAAATTTGTTTAAAATGGGATAGAGTAGGTCAAAAGCTGGAGAAAGGTGTGCAAAAGCGTCAAGAGTGTTAGTAAAAGCACTAAAAGTTACATACATATTCAATAATATACATTAACATCACAATAGCACATTCGAAACATGTTTAAAAAGTTTCAGTCAATCAATTTAACTATTCTTTTGTCTGAGTAAACGTCCTGGGAAGTATACTTACTGCTATTAATTTCAGTGACATTGTTATTTTTTATTTATTTATTTATTTTTTTATTTTTTTTTTTTTGTAAAAACTAAGTGATATATTATGAATAGACAAATTCTTGCTGAGTGCTTGTTTCAAAATATATTTATTTAATCCGAACTAAGAAAAGCGTTTATTAAATTAGTTAGCTGCATTAATTTGACTATCACATTAAACAATTAAAATGTTTAATAACCGAATACACCTTGATGCAGAACAAAACAGCAGAGCAGTTTCAAATAAGGATTGAGAAGAATAGATTGTGAGAAAGCATTATGTACAGTGCAAGATCTAGAGAGTGTAGGAACAAGCAGCATCATATACTTTTCCTCACAGAGGATAAAGTAATATTTTTAATTCAACATTTATGCAGTACTATATACAATAACTGTCACCTAGTACACTCTTTTTTTTAATTAAGCGAATACTTCAAAAGGATACGATCGGTTCCAGGGAAGAGAGTTCTTCCTGTTAACAGCTCTGCCATTATGCATCCAACCGACCATATATCCACTGTAAAATAATTTTGTATGAGCATTTTTTATTAAGCTAGTTGTTATTAAAAACAAAATTGCATTAGTATTTCTAAAGGTAATTCAAATAATACATTCAGTAGGATTTCTTTACTCTCTGTGTTACACGTATTTATGATATTTAGACCGTGTTTATGACAAAATAGAAATGAAAAATGTGAAAATATTAAGTATAGGTTCTACGAACTCTTTGACCCATTAATAGTGTAAATGAAAATAAATAATATAATACAAAAAATGATACATTTATATATCTTTAAATACATTCTATTAATTACCATAACAATTCCTTAGAATATAAAAATAATATCCTTTTATTTTTAAAGGAATTATTTCATTTTTAGACATTGATTTAAAAATAATATATTAAAATGAGTATATTATGTTGAATTTTTTAAATGTCAAATTTTTTAAATGCTTTAAATAAAGGATAATTTTAAGAGTGTAATGCAATTTTATGTACTGAGCATACTTTAATGGAGTCCACCTTCTGAATGTAATAATAAAATGCAACATAAAAAGTAGACCTGTTTGATTATAATGCATCCAATTTAGCATGATTTCAGGTGCGCGATACCACCTAGTTGCAACATAGCCAGTCATTTCATTCTCGGTTGGCCTAGCAAGTCCAAAATCTAGAATCTTTAATTCACAGTCTTCATTCACTGCGATATTCGAGGGCTTCAAATCCTGAAATTCATTATTAGATTATTCATAAATAATTACCATTATTATTATTTTAAAAAAGGTTGAACCACTTGCGGCATCCCATGCAATAAGGGGTATACGTCTGGTCTGGTTTGGTTATAACTTCTAAATAGGCAATAGTCAGCTTTTTTATTTATCTTGAATATCTTGAAAACTATTGGTCCTAGTAAGTGGTGTCAGCGAGGAATTGTTATTGAGGACTTACAGAAAAATTATGCCAAGTTTGAATAAATTTCGTACTGCAGAAGAAAAATATTGACATATATGCTTGACGGCGACATTCGTGGAAGCTCCACATTTCAACATTCCGTAAACTTATCTTCCATCTGAGAAGGAACAACGTTCTCCACTGACACTAAGTGGGACTAATAAGAATGAAATAATAGGTTTATTCGCGAAAATCTTTCTGTAACTTTAATGGAGGATTTCTCAAGATCAATTTCAGATTTGTTCAAATTGTTCTCATCGACCCCTTAGGAGAAGATACAATTTGAAAATTTTGAATTTGGCAAAAGTACCTGCAAATCTTTGGTCTTTAATCCCCAAATTTTTTACTAATATTATTCAACGTAAAAAACTAATTTTACATTTGTATACGAAAATGTTAACGTCTTTTTTGTGATATTTCAAAATATGTAAATATATGGGACTCAAAAATAATGCCCTCATAAATAAATGTTCATGACCTTGAAATCGCCTTTTCAAGCGTTACATGGCCCAAAAGTTTCACCAATTTATCTCAATTTAATACAAAGTTTTTTTTTACCATCGGTGCCGATCCTTTAAGATAATTTAATCTGAGCCACCCAAACCACGCCGGGCGTGAATCCCTTTATTGTAAGAGGCATCACAATAAACATCTCTATTAACACTAGAATGGCCGAAGCAGTCATTTTGACTGCTGACCTCTCTTTTTATTAGATTAACTTACCATTATCTCGGTTTTTGTTAGAAAACCGTTCGGCCGTTCTAGTGTTAAAATAATACTTAGAGAAAACACTACTGTGTTAATTTTTGTATGTATTTAATTTATTTAAGGAGGAAACTTAAGTAAAATTTGCAAAAAATTGACTTTAAAAATTTGATAATTCGATTGTATATACTTTGAAGAATATGTACACGAAGTTTCAAGTTAGAATTCTAATTATTGACGAAGCTGTAGCGGTGTTAATGAGCTCGCTCTAATCCGATAGTACGTGTAGCAAAAACTTCAAACGCGTTTTTTTGAAAAACAATTTTTAAAACTGCACAATTGCAGGAACAATATTCATCGGATTCAAATGATGTTATGCTTAATTTAACGATTTTTAATTCTGCTATTCATGAATATTTGTTTTTGCATTCATTTCATTTAAACAATTTTTACGCCCTAAAAACAGTTGAAAAAAACAGGGAAAAATGTTTTTTTTTCAAAGCCATTTCTTAAATGAAATTTGCAACTTTTTAGTAGAAGAAAGAAAAAAGTAGAAGAATAAAATGTAAAAAAGTCTGGCATTGATCAAATATATCATATTACTGTAAAAAATTCCCCAAAAACTCCTTTTTTCTGTCATTTTACATGTATTCCCTACTTAATACCATAACAATTATAAAATTATACTTGTTCCTTACTTACTTATTTGACATAAATCGAATTACAATTATAACGCAGTTATTAAAAAATATTATATTAAAATCACACAAATTCTGCTTAATCCCTGACAGAACACCACAACTGAAACATTTTACAAATGTTTAATAAACGTTCTATGAACGTGTAATAGTCATTAAAACATTCAAAACATTCATAAACATTTACAGAATGGTTTGTTCCATTGGAGATGTAGTCTGTTCAGTGTGCATATAGACAAGTAAAGACAAATTGACAACATTTAATAACGAAATTTAAGTGACTTCAATTTTATCGTTTCAAAACTGTATTATAAATCATTTAGAAATCATTCACCAATAAAGTAATATTAAAGTGACATACATCTATTATGGAGATTTTGGAAATAAGTTTAACTTCTTCCTTATGAGCATCACAAAGAAACTGCTGAGATTTATAATGGCGTTTCTAAGTATAGGTAGAGAAGTCGATCGCTTTATCTTACCCTATGAATAATTCCTGCCGAATGAATATACTTTAGACCTCGAAGAATTTGGTAAACTAGAAATTGAACGTGATCATCAGATAGTTTTTGTGTCCTCACAATATTATTCAAATCCGCTCCCATCAAGTGAGTGACAAGGTAACTAAAAATTAGATTCCTTTACATTTATGTTTGTTTACATACACTATCATGTAACATTACAAGGAAAAATTATAATAGCTTACAAAATATTTGCAGGCAGTAATAATTTTACTTTTGTTTTATATTATGATAATAAAATATTGTTGTAAACAATTTATTATATAATACAAAGCATTATATCCTTATTTGCAATTTATGGTAGGCATTAGGAATTTTGCCAACAATTATGAAATAAATTTACTTAATTAATGACCAAGTCAGTTTGGATTGCCAAACTAAAACAATATATAGAGATTAAGCTAAGGTAAATGATTAAAATTCTAATCTAATTATAAATATTCGAAACATGACAATTTTGGGATTCTCTGACTCTTGAGATTCTCTACCTCAAGATAGCCTGATCACTATTGTCATAATTCACTGAACCCGGACATCTTGTGACGACATCGTGAGTATTATTTTTGTACATTCAACTTAGAATCTATCAGTATCAACCTAAAAAAGTTTACTTCAAGCACTATCCATTGTAATGCAACATAGCAATCCTTATTATTTAAGAGAATATCAGAAATAAATGAACGGTTCATTAATGGTATTAAAGTAATTCACATAAGCTTTCAGTCAAAAATCCCCTCATATTTCTTATGGAAAATAGTCCCACCTTACTGAATGATATTAAATTTAATATTTAAATTGATATATTGTGTGATTTTGCTCAGAAATATGTTCCTTTTTGTATAATCTTAAATTGATATATAAATATATTATTCAAAATTGAGTCTCTATTTAATATTAATTCTAAAATGAAAATTAATATTCATATTGACTGAATTTTTTAATAATAAATAATAATGATATATCTAAACACTTTATGTACCTAGATAATTTGAATATAAATGAGATGGTCATTTGCTACTTTGTTCTTTAATACGGAATTAAAATTTCTCTAATTGTAATGTTACTTATACTGTCATGGAAGTATTAACACATACACGTGCTGAAAATCCTCTAAACAAGTAGAAGGGTGGAACACATCCATTAGGCCGATAACCTAAAATTGTACAAAATATACAACATCATAAACTGTTTGTTTCAAATATTTATGCAAGTATTTTATTTGGCAACTTACATTCTCATGATTCATATGCTTCAGCATACGAAGTTCCCGGTAAGTACGTTTTGCGTGAATCGCCGATTGGAATGGCCGTGCTAACTTCTTTATGGCCACCTTCTGACCGGTTTTTGTGTCCACAGCGGAACTGTGAAAAAGTAATTTGATATTCATATCATTTCAATGCCATTTGCTTATTTCGATTTGTAATATATGTATGTGACATCAATGTAAAGGAGTTAGCATTTTTTTCATTTAATTCACTAACTTCTATACGCAAAAATATATTACTTTCACCATTCAGAATTAATAGCATTATAATTTACGTTGTTACTTACATACTATAACTAAATATTGTAATATTGTACAGTGAAGAATTTGTGATTAATACACTTAACATCAAAACAACCTGTCATTATTTATAACCAATTATAGCATTTGATTCCACTGATTTCAAGGACAACTGAAACTTTCAATTCAGCTCAGTAATACTGCGAGTAACTCAATTTATCCTGGTATAAAGATTTTTGCAAAAAAAATTTAAAAAATTTGGCAGCGTACTCAAAATACATGTTAATAATTATTCTTCTAACGATTTCTTTGTCAAAAAAATATGGCTTAACGACATCGTAATTACTGAAGTGGTTTAAAAAATTATTGTCAATACAACAAAACATAATAACCTGATCAGCTCATAAAGTACCTTGCATTCAAACTTCTCAAACTATAATGATTAGTTCTAATTCCATTTTTACAAAAAGTATTTCACACACAAATACCTTTACACCAACTGTAATCACCTATACATTTATTCCAATTTGCACTATTAATCTAAATTATTCTCAAACGCGAATCACGCGATTAATTGGTTCAATTATTGCAGATAACGGCCGAACAAACAACTCCAAAGCCAGGCATTTAAAGGCACGAACAAACATTCTTGACATAATCTTTAAACCCGCATTCGCATTCCCAAACTCGCGTCTACTATTTACCTTTGTTTACACTTTCAACTTTATTTTCATTCGCACTTCAGAACAAACCAAATCCGCCACAATAATAAGCAAGCAAGTCGTATCAATTACCTTAACGTCACATTCACAAAACACGCGTCAAAGTTACGAAAACAGCAACAGCATTAACAATCGCGAAGTGCAAATAGAATGATAGGAAGACGAGCTTTATTTTCGTCGAAACTAACCAGACTTGACCGTAGGCGCCCGAGCCAACCGGAGTGAGCATCTGATATCTTTCGGGCACTTCCCACTCGGTGCGATTGATTTCTATTTTGTAAAACTGCGACATTTTGCGCGCGACGTCCGTAGCAGCTTGGCAAAAAGACACTTAACACCCGCAGCTATCGTCGCCGCATTGGATTATTGTCACGAGAGGCACATCTGAGCGAAAAGTGCGCAGATGTGAGCAACTGGCTCGGCGAATGACTCGACACCCACAGTTGACAGGCGCACAACACCTACACTCAAGGTTCGACGCTGTGAATATCTTTTCCAAATTAGCCTAGCGCTGCGAGAGCTGCGTTGTATTGGAGCGCGCCGCGCGAAACATTTGCATTCACACACCAAGTCACAGCCCATTCATCGATACTGCCGCGGCGCTCGGCTATTTTCGCCGATAGCCGGCGCTTTCCGCTGAGCACCGCGGCTATAATTGGTCCACTTTTATCGGGCCACAACTCCAACCAAGTTTGATTCTTCTTAGTTTGGTAGATTATGTTTTTTTTAGCAGCTTCATATCTGTCGTTAAAATCATCGATGCTATGATCAACAAATGTAATAGGATTTAATCCAAATTTTTGTCGACGCTATTTAATATTTTATCAGTTTTCTGTAGATTTCAATTATGTTTAAGGGGGGTAAAGAACTCTGAACCAAAAAACGGTAATTTGAGGATTCTTTATAACGTTAAATCTGCCTTGTAGAAATAAATAAAAAACAGTATTGTTTAAGATTAACTTTTCATATTTAATCCAATGATATAAGATTATTATAATTTAAAAACGGTATATATATATATATCTTCCAGCATTGATAAAGACAAAACGGATTTTAAGTGCGAGATTAGATTAAAATAGATTACAAATCTAATTAGAAGAGTTTTAATTAATTGTAAAATTGCATCTGTATGTTTGATTTTGAAAAACGTTACCTCTACTTGTAAGTGGAATGATTTTTAGAAAGGAAATTTAAAAGTTCCATAACTTGATCCATATTAAAGGGTTGAGGGAACACAAATAATAAAATCTTGTACAAACGTATAACTTATAATTTATAAAACGTACATTCTTAACATTTTGAACATGAACATGAAACAAATTAGGAAACATACGATATATTTGTTTAGATTTATATAAATATTATCTCTTACAACACCGGAGGAAATCTTGTATTAAGGAACTCATTCGATGAAATCAACTCCTCACCAGTCGTCAAGATGATAATCCTCCATATTCAAAGGATCAACCTGAGACTGCAACAAAGGAATGATTTATTTTATTGTATTACTTTGGGAATTGGTATAAAATTAGTTTGGAAGAAGTTATAATTCATAAGAAGACTGCGGAACTTTATGCAAATATCATTTTCCTAGTATGAATAATTTAGATACAAATTAATAATTCATCATATTTATTATTATATTCCAATTATGATTAATATTATTTCAAATCAAAATTAATTTTTTCGAAGAAATATTGTAATAAATTAAATAAAATCCAATATTTCTGTCTCTCTTTAAATGCATAAAAATCCACAGTCTATTTATAAGATGTTGATTCTTACATCAAAGGCATTAGGAATTTCAGATTGAGCATGAACAGGTCTATCGAAAATTTTTTTGGAGTTCGTAGCACTTGCTCTGCCCCGCTTATTAGATGGTGTAACAGTAATGTTTAAGCCATTGTCACTTGTCTTTTCAGTGGCCTGAATGACAGTCTTGGATGTTTGTCTACCTCTGGTTCCCCCTCTTCCTTTCGCACTGGATGTATTGGAAAAATCTTGTTCATCGATTCTTGAAGTCGAGTAGGAGTCCCGTGAAATTGGATTGATGAATTTCATTCTTCTTGCTCCGTGCAACATATCTACAATCTATCCACATAATCCATATAATTGACTGATTCCAACTGTTATTTTATCATGTACATAATTCATTCTGAAACGTGCTATATTTTTTAATGCAAATTTTTATATTTACCTCCTTTGCAGTGGTTTCTTCGTCTTCTAGTCTCGAAGTGCAAAAGTTGTTGATTGACTCTATAAGGGTATCATCGTTACTAACTTCGCTGGAAGCTACATGCTTAATGCAGTTGTCGATTTCAAAACTGCAAAAGTAAATAAATAATAAATGTATCAGAGTAATTAAACCTTGAAAAATTGATAAAACAGCTTACTCCATACTTAATGACAGCATTAAAAGCTTTATTGTCTTCCTTCTCAACAAACTGGGTTAACGCGTGATTTAGACCTTTGACAGTCATAACTCGTAACTTTTCTCGAATAGCTGGGTCCTCGAAATGTTTCACAAGTCGGTCTTGAACTGGTAAGTACCACTTATCCTGTAAAAATAATTATCGAAAACCATTCAAGAAGTTTTTTTTATTTCTGACAATTAATTGAAGTGCATACACTTTCGGCTACTCCAGACCAAGCATCTTCCATGTTTACGTCATAATCAGTTGCTGAATTGGTATTTGATTTTTTCCATGATAAAAGTTCCATAGGATTGGCCACATCGTCACAAAACTGACGACATAATCTAAACAACATTAATACATATTTCAATTAAATGTACTAACTAATAATATTTAGGAATACAATACTGTATTGTATTGAAATATCATTCTTACTTAATAGTATCACATATCTCTTTTTTGTCTTCGTATATAACCCTCACTTTGACTAATGGCACCATGGGTTGATATTTGTGACCTGAAAAATTATAGACATTAATTACCAAATAAGAAGATAACCTTTAGAGCAAAATATGATACAAAACTTTAATTGCGTCATTTCAAATTAATGAAGTTGAATTACGAAGTAGGAGAGCTGTTATTTAGAGACCATTTATTACAATAATACCCAGGAATTATTGAATCCCATAGAAATGTATATGTTTCTGTATATTTTAATTTTAGAAAAAATATAAATGTTCTAAGTTTAAGAGTTTCTCAAAATTATTATATAATTGTATTAGATTCTCTAAGTTTTTAGAAACATATTATATCTTATACTTATAAAATTAGCTTATTATTAAAATAAATGACTTTGCGAGTTTTAGAATGTTAAAATGTTCATTCTATTTATTAATTTATTTAGACATAAATTAGATGACAAGTAAAAAACAGCATAAATAATACTCAACTTAATAGTCACTCCAATACTACAGGAATTATAAACCAATTTGTATTGTACAACACATTAGATGGGTTAGTTTTAGTGTAATTAACTGATACAAAATACTATGTAATTCTTCACCTGTAAGCTGACTTTTAGCCAGAGGGACGATTTCACTATCAATGTGCTCCATTAAAAAATTAAACACTTGATCAGATCTTGGAAATTTTTTGGGAATCCTATGATCCCGTAATACTATTTGTTTAAAAATGAATGGTCTCACAGTGTTTAATTTAATTTTCTGCATTTTCATCTCCGTTTTATTTATGTGCAAAATTCCTACACATTTTTCCACCGCTTCTGCAGGAGTTAAAGATGTAGCTATGGTACTTCCTATTTAATTAAAAATAAAAATATCCATGATTATCACACATTACAAAAGCATATGGTACTAATAAGTCTCAAATGTGAAAAAAGGGAACAAGAAAGAAAAAAAGGAAAAAAGGTGTACCTGGTTGTGTTATGTAATACTTTTTCCCAAGAACCTTTTTTGGGTCAATTAGACATTCGTGTTCTTGACCCCATACTATTAAATTAAATATATTAGGAAAAGTATTGTCTTTTAATTCGTTTCCATCAGTTGAATTTTTTCCTCGAGCCTGGTTGATCATTAGTATGTTGAAAGAATTTTCTAATCCTTCCAATGAATTGACAATTTTAAACTCCACCTTTTAATTTATAAAATTGTTTGCATTAGTGATCCAATAATAAGTCCAAGAGTTTACAGTATTCAGAAAATTAGGTTATTACGTGTTCCTCTTCAAATAACGTAGCAGCTTTCTGTTCATGAATGTTACCCATTCCATAAAGAGATACTATACTTTTTCCTTTTTTTAAGATTATTGGATTTATGTGTACATTTTCATCATCATTTATTTGACCAAAATAATTCACTAATCCAGACATTGAAAGTATGTCTAATGGTCCGGCAAAACCATTAACTAAAAACAAAATGGATTAATATTGGTACTTTTAATATACTTTTAATATTATATTTCTAATTTCAAGTAATTGTACTGTCATTGTTAAATCACAAGCTTACGGGTTTCATCTCTGTTTCCATGAATACAAAATATTGGTAACTGAATATTAACATTTGGATCTTCAAAATTAATGGGAAAGTTATCACCATTTTGTGACCCATGTGGATCCGCCAGCACCTGTATATTAACTTCCCTAAAATGTAAATCATTACAAACTCCAAGTATTTAATTGAATTGTATAATAGTTAATTTTGTAGTTTATAAAAATAACACAACACCTGGTTCCTAAGCAATATTTTTTTAACAATGTGGTACATTTGATCATTGCTACTTGGGATGGTTTGGGGCTGTAAAACAAATTTCCAGCTAACAAAACTGCATCAACTTGTTCATTGAGTGCATGTTGCAAAATTTCCTCAAAAGTTATAAAGCTGTCATCAAATTGTCCTGAAAAAAATTATTCCTGTTACTTGTATTATTTACTACCAGCAATGAAACGCTAGTATAAAATAAGATTCTGATAACAGTGGATAAATATCAGAATCTAAAGACAATAGAGTCTCAAAGAAATAATTCTACAAGTTTGTACAATCTAGAAGTTTATTTTCATTTTTATTTATACAATATTATTTATTTCAAAAGCAATTCTACGTAGTTGTAAATGATTATATTATAATTTTGAATTAATTTACAATAATGCATTATTAACTATGAACATACTTCTCTTGATTGTTTCTTCATAACCCAAGTTTATATCCGACGCAATAAGCAATTTAAATGTATCTGCTTCTCTCGTTTCATTAAAGTAAGCTGACTTGTGGCCGACGATCGTCATGTCCTCTTCTGCCATTGTCGTTGTTTGATTATTTATTTTCGATTAAATTGTTTCAAACTTTGCTGTTTACCAATGTAATCAAACGAGAAAAACCGCGACTTGTAGCCGAAAACGGAACAAACTAAACTGAAGTTTGTCACAGGCAACGTTGCCAACTTTCACCGATATGGCGCTTTTGATCCGTCCGTTCACTGCTCCTTTTTCATTCTTTCAAGGGAAGAATAGTGAAATAAGAAGAGAAAGCGCAACGAGAGAGACCGTAAAACTAAAATCTGATTTCTTATTTTCTCGCTTATTGAAGTATAATCACGAAGGGGCGTATTTTTAGGGTTCTAATAAATAATATTATTGATTGTTCATTTAAGTAGGCATAAAACATTCTTCTTCTATTAGATTTATTTTAAAGAGTAAAGTTATTGTTGCACTGACGCGTTAAAAAATAAGAATTAAATAACATTAACATTTGAAATATTAAAATATAAATAAAAAATGACACTAAAATTGTGTATAGTGTAATTTAATACACTGAAAAATTCAAAATTATGCAACTTTTATTTAAAAATATTACTCCCAATGCTATCTGTTGAAAAATAGTTATGAAAACTATTAGAACCTTAATATTAAATATTAAGAAAAATAAATGAAATGCTTTGAGGAAAGCATTTTTCTTTTTATGAAAGAAAAAACAGCAAAACCTTTTTTCTTTCATAAAATATCAGAACATTGTAATATTTTTGACATAAATGAAAAGAAAATAGAACAATAATTAAATATAAATTTTGTTAAACGTTCATTATAAGATGATAATAATATTACAAAACATGTAAAAAATGGATCATTTTATTCCAATTATGCATTTAAATACTCCATATAAATATTGTACAAATCATTATGCATTGCGCATTCATTTAATTTTACCCACGCAAACATATTCTTACTGTATTACAATTTTCTATTGAAGTATATCTTATGCAAAGCGAATGATCATTTCATCCACATTTAATGTAGATACAATTTTGGTTGAAGACAAAAAACTTGTGGCACGACTGCTGTAATCGTCATTTAATTTCAATGTATCACACATTTCAATTTCATTGAAAATGATCGTCTTCGACGTATATTCTAATAAAAAAAGAATCCTTACTGTAATGTTTCTTTATTCATTATCCTAAATTAATGCTTAGTAACAAAATTATACAAAATTTTTTTGGAATCATGTATTAATCCATTTGTAAAAAATGGGGTATATATACACATGCGTACACATCAGAGAATCTATTTTGAATTGTCGTACAATGGTTATAAAACTGTATTAAGCTCACGACTTGTGTAAAAATGTCGAATAGAAAATCGTTTCATTAGTTTTTGGTTTACAAATACCCTTAGAAACATTAGACCGATTTCAAAATATGATTATACAAACTTATTTTTACGCTACAATACAATCACATGATATCGTTGATTCGCGCAAACGTTTCATATAGTGCCCGTTATCTAGTTTATCGCCATTTAATTACGTACATGTGTTTTGATTAAATTTTTTTCGCATGATGGACCGAAAATAAGATGACGCGGTGTCTGGAAGCTATGGTAGCAGTCGCAGATTGCAGTAATACATAAATAAGCCAAATTCGCTCTCGTTTTTAAGTAAACATAGTGAAAATATATTCAAAGTTGTAAATAAACATTTTTAACAGTGACTCAAATTAATACAATTCGATAACATATTTGTAAGAAATATAAATATAATATAAAGTATTTTTGATCAATTAAACAGACTATAACAACGCATTGATTAAAATTTGTAAAATGCTAAGAAACATTACGTAT
>JABFPB010003682.1:0-16489 GCA_022817645.1 Ceratoteleas bidentatus
ACGACGCGCGTTCCGAAGGGTTAAGGAGAGTTGAGTGTACTTACAAATAGCATCGGTCTTGTGGTTAAGATACTGGACTTGTAACTCGGAGGCTCGAGATCGAGCCTTGATTGTGGATGTTTTTAACCCAAATTTTAATTTTCGTTTAAGCGTAACTTTTATGTAAAAACGGTGACAATAACCGGCCTGAAATATATACCTTTCGTATAAAAATACGTGGTGCTAAATTTCTTTGTATGTCTTAATACGTAAATAAAATTAATAAAAATAAATGTATGTCTTTATACGTAATATCCTCAAAACCTTAATATGTTTCGCAAATAAATTCTATATGTTTCAGTATATTTCTTCTATATGTTTCAGTATATTACGTTTTAATATGACATTTTTATTAGGGATGGTTTCTATTCTATCTGATTTTGCCAGTGTTTTTTTATGTGTATCTAATTGTTTCTAATGGAATTTTTTAACTGGGACATCTTTTGCGTGTATTAAAAAAGTATGGATAATCTTTTCATCACAAATAGTCATTAACTTATCTATAAATTAGATAAGTTAATGACTTTTTTAATATAGAACTATTTTCGGTCATTAGTCAGAAATTTGAAATACTGTAATATTAAACTTTCGGTGAGATTCTATGAATTTATAAATTGTTCGTACCCGTACACGTACACATAGTATTAATATATGTATAAAATGTATAAAATTTTCGTACCCGTACCCACACCCGTACCCGTAGTCGTAGTTCCCCAATTCATTCTATGGATTTATAGAACTATAGAATGAATTGGTTTTGATTCGTACGAGTATTCGGGAGTATAAATACACGAATAATACTTCTACGAAAATTCTTACGAGTAAGAATTTTCGTACGAGTAAGAATTTTCATACGAGTACTATACTTGGTGTTATACGAGGTACGGGAGGGCGAACAATAACTTCCTTTTATTATTACAGACACGTACCGCAGACTTTCGACATCACCTTAAATCGTAAAACGGTCCAAAATCTCATTATTCTACGCCAAATCTAATGGTTTCTAATGGTTTATGTTTGCTGGGATATTTCGTAAAAATTGCTTTTTAACCTCTTCTTTACCTTATTTATGGAGCTGCAACGCAACTCTTATCTTTTTTCCGTGCACTTCTATATCGGCATCGATCGGAGATGTAGGTTCAATGGGTTGTTGTTGTTGTTGTTACTTGATGGCTCCAGAGACCGTTGAAAACGTTGTCTCTATTAAGACCAGCTGCGCAGACAAATTTTTCCTTATTATCACTTATTTTGGCAACGAAGACCAAAAATATAATAACACTTCTGACTTCAGATGTTCGCGAAGCCACCTCCGATCATTTAGTTTAAACAAAGTGCACCACGTGAAGGCGATCGGTCGGATTCCTGCATCTCTACTGCGATACTACGTTCTATGTTTGAACCTTCATGCCTCATGATGTATCGACAATTATAGGTTAGATTAAGGTTATTTACAAAGTCTCGCCGACACGCGTTCTGCTCAGTTTAGGTTAGATCTTAGGTTATGTTATGCGGTTACATCCGTCTTTCTCCCATCTCCCTCTGACGATTTACACAAAACAAAGATGCTAAATTTCGTGATATCTCGAAAGTAATGTGTTTTCGTCTAAAGGGATTTTGACTTTGAAAAGTGAAAAGTGAATCATCTTCGCGACAATTACCTTTAAAATGTTAAAACTTTTTAAACCACCGATCCAATATTCCACAATTTCGGAACTTTGCATGTGCCGGAGATTCAAGGGACACAGCAAGTGGCAAAATATCAAGCATATCAAAGCAGCAAAGGATGCTGAAAAGTCATTTTTGACACAACAGTTTGTGAAGCAGATGAAAATTGCCGTTGCACGTAAGAACGATATTTTTCTCGAATACACTTTTCAGTCATACATTCTGTAAATGTTCGTTCTGAGATTGTATTAATTTTATTATGTGCTGTCATTCGGTCTTTATTTTTTAGGAAGTGGAGGTGTAACGAATCCGGAAGCAAATTTTAAACTTGCCAACATCATAGAAGCAGCGAAAAAGTCAAACATTTCACCTGAGACTTTGAAAACTAGTCTGAAAAAAATACAAGAATCGAAGGAGAAGACAGAAGACAAATATCTGTCTATTAAAGGTCCAAGCGGATCATATTTTCTATTACATATTTTGACTAGCAATTTTAAACATTTAAGAATCACCCAGTTAAACGGCTTAGCTAAAAAATACAAGTAAGTATTTCAATAATCAGCCATTTTTAGCTTCAGCATATTTAGATTTTAAAATACACACAAAAATCCAAAACGGTAAATTTATAATCTTTGTACATTATCTTCAGTGTTCAAATAATGGATCAGATTCCAAAAGGTCTCTTTGAGCACAAAGGAATTATATTGACAAACACTTTAAAAGATGTAGAAAAAGCGACAGATGATGCTATAATGTGCGATGCTGAGGAAGTGGAAGAAATTGAGGATAGTGAGACAAGTTATCTGCAGGTATGAAGATTTTTTCTTAGGTTTTTATGTTAATAATTGCAGAATTCAATAGAAATTAATTTTTTTTTTCAGTTCACATGTGATCCAGATAAATTAATGATGGTTAAGACAAAACTCGATAAACTGAACTATGAGACAATCAAAGTGGAAGAACAGTATCTTCCTAAGACTGCAGTGCAGCTGAATGAAGAACAAGACAAAAATGTGTCCAAATTTTTAACAAAATTAGAAGAGATTGACGAAGTTGTTGACGTTTTTCATAACATTGAATGATACGGTTTTTTATCCAATGATACTGTTATCAAGTATTCTGCAAGATATACTTTCTGTAAAATAAACACTGCTAGGTAGGATAAATTGTATAAAATGGTGTTATTTATCTTTGAAATAAAAATCTTACACCTATCCATGGCAAATCATCTTTACACTTACCAATAACAAATAAAAGACACAATATATAAAAACATGTTTATTTAAAAAACATAAACAAAGTTAAGAAATTTTATAAATACAAATTGTATAATTTTCGGAGACACAATGATGATTCGAAATTCTACAAATTTCTTTTTAAAATTGTTCAACGATCGTACTTATATCCTCGAAGAGCATTCACATTTGAACCAACAAAATTAATTTCACTATTCTTATAGAAAAAAGATTTCAGCTCCTCTTTTTTAAGCATGAACTTCCCCTTTTTATTTTTCTCCTTCCTTTTCTTCTTTGAATTTTCGACTTCAAATTTATCTAATTTCGTTTTACTCTTCTTGTTCTTCTCGACATCCGTGTTATATTCCACCTTATCGTTGAATGTTACCCGTCTCTTTCCAGGTTTCTCATCCGTTAAATCCAGACCAGTATTTACCACCCCAAAATGTTTCCTGGGAACTTCAAATTCACTACCAGTGACACCTTCGGTTTCAGTCACTGAACTGCTATTTTCCTCTTCTTTGACTTCCTTATTATTTTTTGCTTTCTTTGGCATATTTGTGACCTCTGACAATTCTGCTTCCACATCTTCAGCAATACTTCGCTTCCTCTTCTTTTTCACCAGTGCTTCATTATCAATGGCTTCCACATCTCCTAAACAAGGATTCCCGAACGCAAAGTTGCTTTGTTCCTCCAATTCCTGATTTTTCGAATTATCAATAACTTCTTCAAGCGACATATTCTCCTTATTTACTTTATTTCTCTTCGGCTTTTTTATTTTTTCCCCTTCTTCGTCAATTTTACTTACGTCCTCCAAACAAGGATTTTCAAACGCAAATTCTGACGCTTTTTCAAGACTTTTGCGTTTAGACTTTTTGGGTTTCTTCGTTTCACTCGGTTGTTCGATTTCTTCGACTGTGGTGTCTATTTCATTAATGTTCATTAAACAGGGATTATCAAATGCAAATGCTTCTTCTCCCTTTATGACTTTTTTCTCCTTTTTTCTCTTCTTTGCACTGCTGCATTCAGTATTAGCAACTTCGTACTCATTGTTTATTGTACTGTTCGGACTTTCTTCAGCATCAATTTCATTTACACTGATCAATCCAGCATTTTCAAAAGCAAAATTACTTTTATCCGCCTTCTCGCTGGCTGAAGTATCCAATGACTGGCTCTCATTTAGTTCACTTTCATTTTCATTCATATTTTTTCGTTTCTTCTTCTTTTTCTTCTTTGGAGTTTCTTCAGTCAAATCAGATATGTCTGCTGGTTTTTCTTCTATGGTTTCTGCTAAGTAAGATGTGTTGTTTTCAGAGTCTTTATCTTTTTTGCGATTTTTCTTTTTCTTTTTCGAACTTGGTGTTATTTCATTATCGATAGCATCAACGTCCATTAAACCAGGGTTATCGAAAGCAAATGCTGCTTTCGCTTCACTTTCTTCACCTGGGACATCTTCACTTTCTGCACTCTTTTTCTTATCCTCATTTTCTCTTTTTGACTTATGTTTGGACTTTGGGGTTTTGATTTTTTCTTCCTCAAAGTTTATTTTTTCTTCCAACTCTTCTTCTTCCTTTATTACGTTTAAAGTGTCTGTGCAATTGCTTCGTCTGTTCTTTTTCTTTTTTGACACTTTGGTTTCATTTGCTGAGCCAATTTCAGTGGAATTTACATTTTTGGCAATATCTTTTGAAGAAAGATCTTCAGGAACAACAGCTGACTCTTCAGATTTCAATGTTTTATCATTATCATCTTTTTCTACTTTAACAAAATTTTTCATATAATTACTTGATGTATATTCTGACTTTGGTTCTTCTGACAAGGAACCGAATGGTGTGAAACCAAAACCTACATGACGTTCCGATTCACTTTCAGAATCATCTTTTTCTCGCTTAACTTTTGCAGACAAAAAACTTGAGGTGGTCAGCAATTTATTTTTAAAATAGTCGTTCATGTTTCCACCTTTGACTGTGACGACTCCATTTCGATTTTCTGTAGTTCCAATAGGATCGTATTGGGTATTGTCTTCAGGTTCAGCCACCTCGTGAATAGATGTGTATTTCTCATTAAGGTCCTTTTTACCAAAAATGTTTGCTAAATCTTTGGTGTTGTATTTATTAACGTCTTTCCCTCGAGTGAATTTTTTATAGCTGAAACAAATAGTTATACATATAGCAATATATTTCATATAATCAATGCATATCATCAAAAAATACACTTGTATGAATATTCTAAGAAAGCTAATTGTAAAAAATGAAATGGCAAAAACAGCCTTTTAATTTTTTACAATTCAAATGTTCCTTTAATGTGAGTATTATTTAAAAAATGTGGTTTATAATATTTTTAAATAATTCTAAATTCTAGGTATAATGTTTGTGGATTATAATTTGTTTTATTTAACATAAAAAATTTATTTACGTACTGAACTCTTGCTCGACTGCTTTCCGACTTCATTTCCAAAGATTTTCCACTTAAACCTTTCAAATCAGCAACTTCAGTTTTTGATGTTTCTTCATTATTTTGCTGAAGCTGTGCAAGTAAATCGTTGAATCCACTCTGATTTTCAATCCAGTTCTTATCGTAATCATCCTTATTGAATCCAATACCTGTAAAATACCAAAATATAATCAAACTGTCTCAAATTAAATAAAACAATCTAAAACATGCATGATATATAATTGTTCTTAGAAAACACACAGAAATAAAAAGACGAAAAAATTAAATGCCACATCAACATACTATATTTTTATTTCAACTGAATTATATTTTTACTTTTTTCATTGTATGTGTTTTGTAAACATTTTAATGTACTGTACTTATAAAAATCCTTAAATTGTATAATATTACATCTACACCTTCATAGCAAAAAATGAGTCACTCATGTAATTATCAGATTATATCACCTGCTTGATCTTCCTTGTACTTCACTCTAATATGGTCAGTCATTCCTTGCTCTTGAGCACCAAGACCTTTTCCACTTGTCCAACCCATCTTTTCCAACATTTTCTGCCCAAATTTGTTTTGATCTAAAAAACCAACAATACATAAAAATATTATCATCCATCCAACATAAACGAACACACACCAAGCTATTTCACTGTATCATTATTTACCATCGCTCCAATTTTTCCCACGCGGATTTAAAGTCCATTTTTGTTTACGTTTTGGTTCTGCAAGCATCGCCATCGTGCAGTCGCGTATAAATTCGCCTCAGCAATTTAAAAACCACACTTCTTAACTTTCAACAACAAACGGTTACCTTATTGTAACATCGCGTTACGCTTCAGACCCATTGAAGCAAAACATGTGTTCGGACTGTACTTCTTTCCATTCGAACTGGAATGTCTAACGGAAATGTGGTATGTATCCGTTCAGGTAATGAGCCTTTGCTGCGACGGATGAAACAGGTTTTATAGGGACTTTTAATTTTTGAGGAAATTACTAGATCCACTGTTATGAGTATTTTAGTATAGGTTAATGATGCACTATCTTGCATTCTTGTTTGAATAGTATTGTAAACAAATGTGTCTTTCTTTGTCTTACACAGTGTCATTCGATTAGGTATTATCTGACATTTCGGAACGCATCCCGAAACAGAATAAGAACTGTCAAAACTAAATCGTCAACAAACAAGATTGATCTTTAATGATGAATTATTGATATAAAAATTAAGTTCTTCTCGAAATCACATAACAGTGTAACATGAGATGTCTCAAATTGAAATAAGTAAGTAAAATATCAAATCTGTCATCGGAATCTTGCAAATTGCATAAAACTGGACCTTTTGCAAAAACGATTTGAAATAACACGGTTTAATTTTTAGACAAAGACATTTTGATTCAATTTCTCGAAGTCGCGTTCAATACGATCCTCTACTTCCGGAAACTTTACCCGGACGAGATATTTGCCCGAAAGAAAATTTATGGAACCGCTGTTCATATAACGATTCATCCGGAATTGAACGAGTATATCAAAAATGTTCTCGTAGCTGTGAAAGAGCTTGTGAATGAAGACAAAAGTTGCATAAAAGCAGTCCACCTTACTATTTTGAACAGCAAAAGTGCTCCCTTGGAAAAATATGTTTTTGATTTTATTAGTTTGCAAGATAACATTTTGGAGTATGTATTGTTTATGTTTATTTATTATGAATGCATTTGTGGGTTGAGTAAATATTTCTCAAGTGTAACAGCAAAATTTATGTAACAACTTTTTGTTATTTAAAACCATTTTTCAATTTCTTAAAAAATTGCAAGTCAAATGGAATTTATTTGAACTTCAATTTAAACGATATATTTTGCAGAAACAATTCTCAAATTTGAATTCACAAATTGAACTCACAAATTAAATAATTTTGTGATTTTTTTTATGAAAACAAACTTAATAATTTGCCATTACACTTAAGGCATTTTTACTCTATTGCATTGATCTTATTAATGAGATAAATTAACGAGTTTTAATTTTTCAGAAAAGATCCATACTTATTAAAAACAGAAGAAGCTTTAAGAACTATTTGTTTAAAACTATCAATGTGCCAATCTTACTTAAAGCCTCTTCCCGACGACACAACTTTTTCCATAGAAATTGTCACACACGAAGCTGGACATATTTCGCTGAACGAAAACAGCAAATGTGAACGTTTTCCCTGGATTGTCAGTGAAAATGACAATGAAATGAAAAACAAGAGTCTTCTGCCTCTGAAAACGGTTCATACGGAAAATTTGATATTGCAAATGTATGCGATCGAAGACACAGTGGCCAAAGAAAGCAATCAATAATAATTTTTAACTTGTTCAAAGTTCGTAATATCAATAAAAGAAGAATTATTCGAGTGGAACCAATGGACGTTTAAACGAGTGTTTTGCTGTAGATTTGAGTATAGTAAACACTGTTATCGAGTTGAAGTTAGCTGATTGTTGTAAATGGTTTATCGTGAAACGTAAAACAGTGTGTTATGTGAAGCAGATCTGTGCCTTTCCACGCTTTCGTGATAATTGTGAAAATTAGGAAATATATTTGTTGAAAAAATGATGACAGATATTGATGAATTGGCTGCGGCATCGGAAGTCCAGTCACTTCATGAAGATGATGAAAGGTAACCTATCCTTATTAAATAACATAATTAATATTGTTAAAATATTCGTAGACTATATTGTAATATCAATATGAAAATTACTACTATATATTATCAATATGAAATCTTATTATAAAGTAATAAGATTTCTTTTATAATTTTAATACTTTGGTTTTTGCAATGTGTTATTTCATAGTATTTTTATTACAGAAAGCTGAATCTTCATTTTACAAAAGCAACAGAACAGTTAACGAAAGGATTACTCGCTATATATCAGGAACCACTGGAAAATGTTAAAAAGGAACTGGATGATTTAACGTAAGAATATTTCAATTGAATTATTAATATCATTTTTGTTTTATAACAAGTTTATGCCATTATGCCTACATTTACAGAACAAAACAGGAAGCTTTAGTTGTTCATATGCAGATTGAAAACAAAAAACTTCTAGACCTTGAGGAGGATGCAGAATTAAATGAAATGGTATTCCAAATTATTCTACTAATTGCTTTGAATTTGTTCTGAACTAAATTAGTATATTTATGTTTTTCAAAATCTATTTGAATGGAAAAAAGAAATGTTATACATTTAAAAAAATATACTGTATGCTTGTGGCATTCTTAAATATATAAATGAATAATATATTTTTATTAGGCATCTACCATAGGAGCGTACCAAGAAAAACTAAGGAATATTAAAAAGAACATGTTTTTTCTACACGATAAAGCTGTGAAGTTAAAGGTATTTTCACAAATTATATTCAATGGAAGATTCTATATGAATTGTATATAAATCAAATTGTTTATAGAAAAGAGCCACAAAATTACAACAATGGAAAGAAAAAGAGGTATCCAGTAAGGAACACAGCCAGGAACAGGAATCATCAAGAAAATCTGTATCATAACAACAGTGTAATTACAACTAATATATCAAATGTTTATTTTATGTTACAAATCGTTATCCAGAGTCAAATTTTGTATTAAGTTTCAACGTTCACCATACTATTTCCCACCTTCCATTGGAAGCGCATTTTTTATTGGCACATAAGACGTTAAATGTTGTATCTGCTGGAAATCCAATGATTTCTCTATCTTCTTGGATTCTGAATGTAAAAGTTGATTCTTTGGTTCCTATGAAGAATCTAAAGAAAAATTATTTATTGTTATTCATACAACGAGATATTTTATGATTACTCTATGTTAGTTTATCGGTATACCTGCTGTAAGAACACAGTATTTGATCTATGATAGCGATTCCACCATCTTTGAATTTATTCTTCACATATTTGGTTGGTTTATATTTGAGTATTCTGTAATTTGATAAATATCTTTGGAGCTCCTCGAATTCTGTGAAATAGAACATGGTTCAGAGATCTATTTTTAATAAATCAAATCAAAATAATACAATATGATACTGAAAAAGATTTACCTTCATCATTCGTGTCAGTGGCTACAAACACTGTGTTTAGTTTCAATTCCTTTAATTTTGTCTTCAGTTGTGCTGCTGCACTTTTTATTGTGGGAACTGAATCACTGTGACCATAGAGGAAATCTTTCCTTCGTAAATGTACTGATATGTAAGGTCCTCCCACAGCATTTCTTCGTTCCTAAAAGAATTGAAATATCCTATAATTATTTGGGTAATAGTTCATTACATTTCCCGATTTATTTATTTTTTATTTTTTGAGACTAATTTTTTAGACCAAATATAATACTTTTTCTTTGGTCCAATCCGCAGGTCTCTGAGTGTGGTCACTGATATCATTAGAATTCAAATACTTTTCCCGAAACTTATTAGCAATTTGATACAATTCTTCATTATATCGCATACTTCGTCTTGCAGTCCAATAATCTACAGATCCGTAAAAATCGTGTAGTGGGATCTCCATGTGATCAAATTTAATAGACCTGAAACATTTATATTTGCAATTTTCACCATAACTTAAACGGTAATTTGTATTTGCAAAAATGGTAATTACTTATATTTGTGAGGAAGCAAATTTTTCTTGATCCCGGAACTCATACCATGGAAAACCACACATTTCACAGACTTAGTCGTGATGTTATCATAGCCCCAAAAATTACCATAGTATTCGTCGTTATTGAACTGTTCATATGACATTTTATCAGTCTTGCAAGGTACTATTTCATTTTTGTCTTGAAATTTTCCTGTTTTGAACATCTCTTCGTCATTTTGTAAAACGTATGTTTGATCTATCAGAGTGCGACCATTCTGAGATGGATACTCTGAAAAAACAAATTAAATTTGCTATTTTTGATTTTTAACAATATGAAAATTAAACTATTACTTTATCATTACAAAATTAATCCATACAATACATGTTGATTATAGCAGTTTTATATCAAATTCACTCATTCAAAACACTCTTTTCAATTTTCATTCAAGTAAGATTATATACAAACCTTCTAAAAATTGATACATCTCTATAACAGGTATATATTTCTGAAGACTCGCAACATCAAAAAATGTTCCCCATGGCAACTGCTTTTGAGAAGAAATATCAGTGCTTTGCCAGTGGTATAGGGGACCTTGAAATAATATTTATAATATTACAAATTATTATTACTATTATTTATTATTTACAACTTGTTTCAATATGAATATTTGAGAATTCAATTAAATACTTTTAAAGAAGCCACTTCTAAGTTATTTAAAATTCGGTTATAATTACCCCATGGCGGTAAAACCAAACGCCACTTATATTCTTTATCAGTCTCAATTAAACGTTTGATAAAATTAGCGACTCTCACATAAACATCTCGTCTCAGGTTGAAACCTTCCGGAGGATTCACATCATATAAAATGTACCTAAAACAACATTGCAAGGAAAAAACCTCATAATTAACTCACTCTTTTTATAGTGTAAATTTCTTAAGTAAAATAGCATATTCTTTTTATTTACCTTCTGTCGTCACATTTATCTTTCGTACATATATCATTTTCTCCCAAATCAGACAATGAACACTGTCCTGTGTCTATGTGACAATCCGCAATTTGAATTGCAACTAACAAACTGAAACCCCAAATCCAAACATCTCCTCTCCCCAACATCATCGTCTCATAATTCAACTAAAAATAAAAAACATCATCCAAAACTACCCATCAACTCAAAACCATCCTTCTTCCCAATCAACTCCTACTCACTTCATACCTTTCCGCGTTTGACAACTCGAAACACAAACAGTCCAAGCTTACGTCAAACTCCCTTCCTTCTGAACACACCCACAATTCACTTCACCTTCCGTTGCGTTGAAACCACCTCCTCTCCAACAATGTCATATCAATGTTTACATTCCCCGAATCGAAAACAAACCCAATCGACTGACAACTCAAATGACAAAGCGTGGCTGACAGACTACGTCATTTCCGGACCCCGCAGCTATTTTTCCATTCAACAAATGGCTCTTTCGCGAACGCATGCGCTTTGACGTAACTCTCGTTGCGACAAGAAAAATCGGTAATACGAACGTACAATTTCTCCGGAAGCTTAATTACGTTGTTCGCGACGTTTGGTCTTTGTCGGCGGTTCGCGCGTAGCGTAGGAAAATGCCGGAACAACCGACCAACAGCAACAAGGTCGCGGAAGCGTCGAGCAATGGAGGTTCCAGCGAATTGAGTCAACAACAACAACAACAGGCGCCGCAAGCGGAACCCACGGTGGTGCGCGAAATCACGCAAACGGATCAGCTCAATAAGCGGCTCCTGTCGTCGTTGTTGGAGCACATGAACAACGGGGACGAGTACGTGAAGAAGTTCCTGGAAAGCAGCAGCAGCGACGACCAGGAGCAGGAGAGCGAGTTTTGATAGCGTAACATAACCTCGCGCGCTAAACAGCCATTGTAAATATAACCTTTGGTGGAAATTGAGTTCATGGAAAATTTGAGGGGGTTTGCGAAGTGGAATTGAGGGATTGGACTGTGCAATTTTTTTATTGTAAATTTCTATTACTGTTGATTTGATTATCGAAAATTAATGAAAGGTAATTCATTATAATTCAGTTTGGAAATTATATATTAAAGTAAGACACGTTTCGTTATGCATGGAGGTGTAAGATTATTAAAGGTTAGGTTCCTACGAATTATACTCATCAAAATAAGATAGAAAATATATAACAATTTTTACAGTAGCTTTACTTTTTATATTTTATATTTGTTTGGCTAATTTGAAAGGTGAGACTGAAAAATGCAAGTCTTTCAGTTTCATGAAAATTTAACAAAATGATATCTGGAACATGAAGAATTGATGAGTAATCAGGTATCAAAATGATTTATAGGATAAATATTTTGTGACTGCTTGTAGAAACATAACACACATAGGGAGCAGATGTTGAGACTGACACTATTATATCCTTATCTATGATAATAGATAAAAATGATGATTTTATCCATTTTTAAACTTCAAATAGGATGAAATGCAACGTTTCAAACCTTAAATGCCTTTTAACTTAGAATGTTTCCTTAAAATAAAGAAAATTTACAAACAATGCTTTTTTAGGTCTACCAAAATACAGTAAACAATTATTTATTTATATCTCAAAAAGAAGTGAACTAATCACTTCTGTTTAACATTGTTATTACTTTTATAATGTAAAAGTAATTACAATGTTAATACAAACAAAACGATAAAGTTTTTTATTTCATCAATAACTTTATGCTCAGATAAGTCTGTATTACAGATTGCTTCGAATGAACATATTGAAAACCAATATTCTATAAATGGACTTGTGGTTGAATGTTGGTTGAGCTACATTACATAAAACTAACATTTTTTTGAAAAAATAATACCTTTCATTACAAATACACCATTTTCAACTACTGCTTTATAAAGTTTAAAAAAAGTTCAACTTCTTTAATCTTTTATATTTTGTCAACTCAAGTAAAGTTTCCTTGTAAAAATAGAATTTCTGAAAAAGATGCATAAATATTCTCAAAAATGTTAAAATGCTGTGAAAAGCTCTCAAAAACTCTAAAAATTGGGACTGATAGTTTTTCATATAATTTAAAAGTTGCCATTTCTACTAGAAGTACTGAATCAAAGAATATAAAAAGTCAATATTTTAAAGTAAACTGTATACCAATTCTTTCCCAATCATATCACCATTCACACTATCAATAATTCCACATTAACTAAACTTGCAAAAAATCATTTTTCCAATTCCAATCTCATTAAACTTCACCACATTTCTAGTCCTTTTAATTCACATTCCCATAAACAATACCAATCGCATAACTCTTTCAAACTTTCCAAAACTCGGTCAGCAAACCATAAACCCCCACTAAATACTCTAATCTCCCTCCTTTCCTCTTGCAGATCACCTCTAGTAATTTTTGTTCGAGCATAGAGCGACTGGAAACATGTCGAATTTTGATACAGACGACCTTATCAGAGAATACGAGGAGCGTGATGTGAGCGAAGACGAGGATAAAGGCGTCGAGGACCGCGCAAACAGTCGTCTGGCTGAGCTATCCGATTCCGAGGCAGAGGGTGGCACCGGAAATAAGGATGACGAGGCCCAGGAAGACACAAAAAAGAAGGACAAGGACAAGGATGACAAACCGAAGAAGCCGCGAACAATAATCACCCTCTCAGTCGAGCGGCTGAAGGACAAGAACAAGGGAGTGCACAAGATAGAAAGCTATTTCGAAGGGTTCAAATTTCGCGGCAAAGGTCACGAGAAGGAGGATCTGGACAGGGTCATGAAGAGACTGGAGCATTGGTGTCATCGGATGTTCCCGAAATACGCGTTCGACGATTGCCTGGAGAAGATTGAGCAGATTGGGCTGAAAAGGCAGATGAGCGCTTTCGTGGAGAAATACAGGAGGGATATGCTGACTGAAGATTTGGTGACGCAGGACGACGACAATTTGGTTGATGAGACTGAGGAAAGGGCTGTTGCTGATAATAATTTTGATAGCCCTTTTGACGATTTGCTTAAAGAACATACTGAAATTAGAAGACAAATTAGTCAAAAGGGGAGTGAGGATGTGCCGAAGCCAGCGGAGTCGACTTTGTCGGATGAGGTCAGGGAGATGATCGAGAGGAAGAAGCAAATGGCTCTGGAGAAAAGGAGGGCCAAGATGGCGGAGAAGCAGAGGGAGGAGAGTGCGATTGGAGAAGCTATGGAGATGAATGAGGCTGAAAAAACTGGCGATGAGCAGAGTAATTCGAATGTGGCTTCGACGAGTGCGATGAGTTTGCAGGAGCAGATTGAGATGAAGAGGCAGATGGCTCTGGCGAGGAAATTACAGAAGCAGAAAGAGAGGGAGCAAGCGGAGATGCAGAAGAGCCAGGTGGTTGTGGAGCCTGAAGGAGACTTCCCGACAGAGCAGGAGTTGGATGCAGAAATGGAAATGTAATGGGAACATTGATCTGAAGGAATTGATACGATGTAGATGATAAAAGATAATGTTAAAAGTCAAAGCGTTTAGAAAAAAAGCCATAGAAGTTAGTTTGAAGAGCAGACTTGGAGTGGAGACAGACGAGGGAATTGGTGATCCAGAAATAATGGATATTTGCATATTCCGAATAAAGTATTTTAGTGTTCAGCATTTGTTTAATGATAATAAATATACATATTTTTTAATAAACAGCTTTTTTCAAAAATGTGTTTCATTTCGTCACTTTCCCTACTTGTTCATTCTGATCTGTGTTATTTAACTGGTATTTAAACTAAATGATTCATTTTAGTTTTGGTTTAAATAACAGTAAGTGATTAATACAAATAAATCAAGCAATGTGATAATTAGAGGACAAAATAGACAGTTTGTGTTTATAAATAACAGATTGTTTATACTGAAGTTTATACATTTGTATTTCCTATTTTAGTCCAGTTACAAAACTTGTATATAAATAAATAAAGTATGGTATTATCAGTTCTATATCACTTATGTATACTGGGTTTATTGGCGGCAAACAATTGCTTTATCCATCGTAAAAATATTTGGTATTCCAGTTGACCAAAACCTTAAGTTCTACGTTTTTGAGTACTTATATATAATACGTTATTTCCGCGAATGAACGCATCGCCGTATTTGTCTTTGAACTGTCCATTAACATACTCTTCTGTTTGCTCAAGAGCTATGTTCATGTATCCATCTAAACAAGCCAGCACACCTAAAAGTTGCAAAAGTGTTAGTTTTCACAAGTTTGAGGGTTATTTGAATATAGTGATCCAACAGGTATGTACTTTACACTGCAGTTACCTCGGTAATCAACGCCACTGTTCAATTTCACGACAACCGGCCGGCCATGAATACTTTGGATAAATTGCGACAGTGCTTCTTTGCGACTCATCTAAATAAACAATGTTAATACAAAAGTTTATAGAAATTGCATTTGTTTGAATAAGTGTAAATTGTCGTAGTTCAGTGCATGGTAAAATATTATTAATTAGCAATGATGTATTATTAGGAAATAATTAATATATACCTTTGTTTATTATGAAAATGGCAAGTCTGTGTTTATGGCGTGTTTGGATACTATAGAATGATGTAGGATGTGCCGACAGATGTGGTTATGTTAGGATATCTTATGCGGAATGAAAACAATAGTAAATTTTATCTCATTCTAACAGATGAGCTAGAAGAGGAGAAAATACTCTTACTAGTGGGGTACAGTGTTGCCATAGGGATGTTCAGTGCACTGAAAATGCAGAGAGATGAAAGTCCCTAGATTTAATGATGAAGATGAAATTATTGCTACTGCAACAGACTTGGTGTATTTAATTAATCTGTAATTTAAATAATTATTTTGTGCCACCTTGCCAAAAATGGACCTTTTTGTGCCTGTATTTCGGGCACAAAGTGGTATATTTCTTAACAGCGTAAATTGGCCTTACGCAAAGTAATGAAGCCGTCCCAGTTGAAAAATTCCATTAGAAACAATTAGATACACATAAAAGATACTGGCAAAACCAGCTAGAATTATATACAATTATATACAAATAAAATTTATATGCAATTCCATACGGGCATCAAGCATCCTAGACAAATCATATATAACATTTGAAAAATATTGTCAAAAACCTCATAGATATAATTACAACTAGTACTAATGGAATTTTTCAACTGGGGTGCGCAAAATAAAACAGCCGTACGCAAAACTAACATGATCATGTTAGTACGCCGTACTAACATGATTTATTGTTTCAATTAGGAAAATAACGTACTTATATTGGAACCCTGTTAAAAATGACGAACAAAAATGGATAGAAAATATTTCTTATCCGTCCCTTGAGATAAGAAATAGCGGTTGTTGTCTCGCAAAATCCTCACAAATCCGCAAAGACTGTATCGAAACAAAATCGTGATCGTTTGTACCGTATCCAAAATTGTATCCGTTTTTATGATAGGGTGAATGCACCAGTGAATGGTCGAGCCCCAGTTAATAGTCGTGTATCATAAAATAATTATAAATTTTAATTATAACAAAATATAACTGACAAAATTTATTGTGCAAAACA
>JABFPB010003683.1:0-16490 GCA_022817645.1 Ceratoteleas bidentatus
TATTTATTTTAAAATTAAATCATTTTCGCTTTAATTTTAACATTTTCGCTACCATTGTTGCTTTAAAGCAACGATGAGAACCCACGATTATTTTACATATGGGAACCCATGGTTATATTCCAACTTAAGAATACGATCCCGAATTTTTCATCAGTAAAAATAATTCGGTATCGAAAGGGTTAAAGTGTAACTTTAAAATGTCATCATGATTTGTAGCATTTTTAGGTTAGAATGCCACAGATTTGAAGTGTGAGTTTAAAATTAAAGTTCAACTTGAATATTAAAGCATGTAAACTGGAATGTTAAATTCAAACTTCGAATATCAAGTATATATGCTTAAAAACCTGGTTTAAAATTCAACTTCTTTTTTTACAGTGTACAATAACTTCGTATAAATAATAAAATAAACTCGAAAACAATGCAAAAGTACAAACTGGAGTCCTTTTACATTCTTCTCTCAAAGAGAATCAACAAAACGACTTTTCTTCTTAAGACAACTGGATCTTTCTGTAACTTCTTCTGTACTCATTAGTTTAATATGACCTTCAACTCCGATGCATCACACCATAGTTTCAAAACCAACATTCAAATTCTCAATCCGACACCAAACGACTTCGAGAGAGAAGAAAATGCGAGCTCGCTTAAAAATCAAACGACTTATCGTGAATAAAGCCCGCGAGTCGAGCTTATCCAACTCGCGGGAATCCAACGTACCTAAATTTTCCATGCTCTGTGTATAAAGCGCTTCGAACGTATGCAAGCTACAGCTCTCAGCGTCCATTCCCTTGGCCAGGGTGTTTCGCAAATGCATCTCATATTCTAGCAAAAGCCTGCTAGTCGGGCTCCCTGCAACAAATTTCAAACTGAAAACGATTCAGCCAGCGGTGCGCTGCCGCTCAACATCCAATTATTCATATCGACTGTCCAACTCAACCCAAAACTCAACTCGACGCCGAAGCACAATCGATTTCACGCATGCGACATAACTCAAAGCAACCTGTATATACTCTAATTACAGAAAAAAAGATGTGTGAGTGTGTCGTGTGAACAACGTGCGTCTTTTACTTGGCTCTACGTTAACGGTTGGCAAAATCGGACGCCCCGTCGTTCGATAATCGCTCGCGATGAATCGTTTTCAATTGAAAAGTTTTTATACAAACGCTACCTGGCGTCGACACGGATTGGACATTATTTTGCTGCTGGTAACCCTGGCCACCGTTGCAACGCCGCGAGTTGCAATGGCCCGGCTGTTCCATGTCCGAATTCCCGTTCGAGGATGACGGCGTCGTAGCGTAACACTGGTTGTCGAAAATAACGTTGTCCGAAGGCGGCGACATGTCACCTGTGCACCGATTACGTTCCAAATCTAAGTACATCCTGCCTCTGCCGCCTAAGACAGACAGGCTACATGCAGACCTTGGAATTGCGGTGCTTAAGGAGACTAGTCGATTTATGATCGTGTTGTGATTAATGCGCGATGACACTTTGCACGACTATCGTCGTTACTAGAGAATGGCTCGCTAGGGGGTTCAGACTTTGCGTGATGACTGGCTTCAAGTAACAGTGCAAGAGAAAACTGACTTGGAGAGTGTTTGCTTTCGTACATCTTTGTCTGACTGTGACTCAGACATATTCCAATTTATTGTTTGATTGCAGGTGTTGTGCGAGTTATTAAGGCAAAGAAGTAGGAAATTATTCTTAAGAGGAGAAGAAATTTGTTAGAGAATAAATGGCATGCTTATTATGGATACAGTTGGGTGAAGGATTTAAAATTGGTTTGCAAGTTTTGCCAAAGCATTATCTTTCTGATTGTAAAGTAATATTTTTTAGTTCACATTTGAAGATGGCATAATGTGTTTCTGCATAAGTGTGCGATGTTTTGCCGATGGAAATAATGAATAGTGCAATCTTTGAAACTGACAAATCGTGCATTTTTAGTCAAAATCTCCAGCGTAATCTATTCTTCAAAACTGTTTCTAATAAGACATCAAGTTCATTTAATTTTACAACCAATCTAAAAGAAATAGGTTACTTATTTATGTTATAATAATTTAACAAGAAAATTTTCCTTATGTGATTATGGAATATACTCATTCACCTTTCATGAAACTACATTTAAAACTGAATTCAAAATAATTGTAGCATACTACTACGTTCTAAGTTATAAACTGAATAACTATAGTAACTAGGAAATCTATTAATATATTTACAATCCTTATTGTATTTAATAATCTAATACTAGAAATATAATGAAAAATCATAATTAATATTTGTCATATTTGAACCCAACCGCGATCTAAATAAAATGTTTTACTCGACATATTTTACAAAAACGTAACATTTAAAAAAAATGTTCGTTTACTGACTTCAAAACAAATAAGTGTGTGTGTCCTCCCTATCCCCTTCAGATCTATATGCCCCACCTGGAATATGTCTTTCAATCAATTCTACTCAGTAATCTCTATTCTCATCAAAATGTTATCTCTAAAGAACCGAGAAGTCGCAATAGCTGCAATCTACGAGCGTTCATACAAAGATGCATCGCGAAACAGTCCTTAGAGAAAGATCGGAAACTTCAGGCAAGAGGCAAAATCGAAAACACCAAAACGCCGTAACGCCTACTCTCTACCCCTTACTCTATCTCCAGACCATAATCGTGACAACCCTCAAAAGTAATTCGTCGAAAACAAACGTTTAAGTACCAGTATACTGACGGGACATCTCGTGTGCGCTTCTTGACCCCTGGAACTTATTGTTACACTGTGCCCGATAAGGATGGGCGTAGTTCTCGTTCTGCGCTTCCGCCATGATGTAGTGCTGGTTGTTGTTGTTCGGGTGATAGTGATACCCGTGGCTGTATCTTTTCCGCGTCATCTCCGGCGACGTGGCCGGACTGTCGATGCTCGACATCGGCTTCAGCATCCGTTTCAGCGTATTCGAATCCAAATTCAGTCCGCCGTTCTGCGCGTTCTCGATGCGCATGTCGTCCGTGCTCTTGCTCTTGCTCTTGCGGCTATGGTTGTTGTTCACGATGTTGAAGATATTGCCGTTCTGCATCTCCAGCTCTGTGTAGTCGGCCGACTTGGTGTGGTGCAGTGCCTCCTTGCGTAGGTGGGCCTTGCTCTGAAGAGTGCCGCCAACCTGGGTACCTTCAGACTTGAGGGTCTCGCGTTCGTTCCCATTTTGCTGTGCCGCACCGTCAAGCTTCTGCGATTTCTTCGGCGAGACTCCCTTCTCCTCGGGACTGTCGATCTGCAATTGAGCGCAAATGTAATGAGCCCGGGTGAAGCGCGACTTCTCTAGGATGCCGCAGCAGGAATAGATATGGCAAAGAAAATTAGAGGATAACACGATAAGAATTGTGTCAGGCCCTAGTGATGGGCGATGTTTGAAAAATGTTTTAAAACAGCGACTTTAGAACATCGATGTTTTGAAAATCTTCGATTTTAGCATATCAATGTTTTGAAACATCAATTTTTTGTTCAAACATCCATCAAACAGCCCATCACTATTAGGCCTCTCATGAGATATTCCACATAAACAATGGCATCGATGGCAGTGATTAAATTCATTGAATTTTACCACTGCCATCGATATGGCTCTGATGTGACATGCCTCTTAAAGGACATCGCATATCAGGGCCTCATCAGGTATTATAAACCAAACCCATTAGCATTCTTTACGTACCTTATGATATGGCTTGCCTGATAACCTCATTAGGCCTTGATCAGAAAAGCCACGTCAGAATATTAGGAGTTACAAAATGAGAAATTTGTTTTGTATATATACATCGGAACCACTCATAAATGAATCGATGCAACAGCTCGGTGGCGAGTTAGTCAGACTGCGAACAGAGCATCGGATGCTCTAGTCTCGTTTAAATCGAAAAATGTTGTGGTACTATCGGAACCTGATGTGGGATGTGACCCTGATGAGACCCTCATCACATCATTAACGCAATTTTTATTAAGGTTAACGAGCGTCGCGCGTTCATCGCAACTGCGAGCCGTTCATTTATTCAAAGACCACGTTTGACCTACAAAGTAGGTGGCGGAATCGTAACGAATTTATGCTAAGGCGGGAAGTTGCGAATTGTGGACCCTGAGAAACAGGGGAGGTGAGGAAATCTTTTGAGGATTTTTCGCGGAGGATGGTTTTGAAGGATCGTTTCAGTTGGAAATTAGTTCGGAGTTAATGAGAATTCGATCCTCGCGGAGAACGGAAGATAGTTACGATAATTGGATGGCGATTTCAAATCACTGGCGTCCGCCGTGGAAGTACGGCTCAATTTATGTTTTAAATGGGTCTTGTGTTTTTCGAGGTTTAGCCGGGATTGGGAATATATTTTACCTGGGAACCGACGGTAGCGGTCGTGCCCGTTCCAATGCCGATGTTGGCCGTTTTCGGGGTTGCCTGGCAGGTTTCATTTTGCTGCTGCTGTTTGTCTTTTTGCTTGAATGAATCGCGCTTGTCCTTTCCGAGAGCCGCGTTTGTGTTATTGACGTTGTCGTAGAGTGACGCGCTCGACGTGGCTGACGTTATTTTGTCTCTACCACTGCTTGCGGCGGACAACTCCATTTCCGTCGATCGGGCCATGGTCCGCGGCAGCGTGGAGGCGCCTACTTATTCAAACGGACCCGACAACAAAGCTGCTATTACATATCCATAGAGCAATTGGAATGTTCGATGATTAAAAGCAACACGGGGATCAATTTAAGGGCCTTTTCAGGAAAAGATCAGAGTTCAGTTCATAGAAAGCGAATGTCTTCATGTAAAAGACAAAATATATCATCTAAGAAGACACAAGGTGGTAGAAATGGAATAAAATAAAACCGTCTGACACAAGAATGAATATTCTGGATCTGTCAGGATGCAACGCGAAGACCTTAAATTTCATAAATTTAAAGTCTCGACGTCTGACAGTCCCAATTTCAGCAGTAATTCTGATTCTGATAAAACCGCTCGAGACTTTCCATTTCTACCGGAATATTAAACCACAACCTCTCGTACTCGAAACCACTTTCCGAATATCCTCCAGCACGACGTCTTCGAGATACATCAATTTTTACTTTGAGCTACTTAGCAATGAGAGATAGCAAAACGAGATTGAGATTAGTTCGATATCATACCGCAACTACCTCTGTATCGCGCGTCTTGATTTCGGAGCCTCGCAAATTGTTCCGGAGTCATGCACGTGCACTGCGGCTCCCGGGACCTACTTGGCGACGCCGGAGTCGATACCGGCTTTCTCCTCGTCTTCACCTTCTGCTTGTTAGGCGGCTCTAGTTTCAGAGAGTACGATGACGAGGCTTTACGCGAAATCTTAAACGACGGTGACTGTAATAACCAAAAAGACATTCGATTTGACAAATGATAAAGACAACTAGTTCGAAGCAAGTCCTAAAAATAATAAAAACTTATAAAAAATTTAAATTTCAGGACACTCACGCAACATTCTCGGAATTGTTTGGCGTCAATCGGAGAGGTAAAATTGAGGCCCCAGGTATCGTTCGTCATCGGGTCCTTCCAGTACACAAAACATTCGGACGCCTGGCCGATTCGGGTTCCTGCAATTGCAATCGATGAAACAAACGTTGCGGAAGTGCTCACGAACGATTTAATCGTTTCGCAGCAAATAACTCACGGACGCCTGAGCGTGGCCATAAATGATCACGGACAACGACTGTTACTCGATTTCAAAGGGATATAGATAATCAGCGGTTATCTATATATCGTTGCTGATAAAGTTAAAAAACGTTATACCTGGCTGCACAAGTCGCACGTCGAGGATTTTATCGACCTGACTGTTGTACGCCGTTATGTGGAAAACGCATTCGGGCGAGTCTTGTACGCAAGCGATGTTGACCGGCACCAGATCCTCCGAAACTTGCTGCCATTTGACTGTGCCTGCGCCACTAGCGCTAACGTGGAACACCTCAGCCCAGAGCCTGAAACGACTCGTTACTTAAGCTTCCCAAACACCTCGTCTTTTAGAGACATTTGTACATAGTGTTACACAATATTTGTATTAATTGAAGAGCGTCATAGATTCAGAGTCAGACGGCAGCTATAGATTGCTACTGTGCAAAGCGGGGTGTAAAAGTGAAATGATAGAGCGAATGTGTACTGAAAATAGAGGTCGGTACGAAATTAAATATCGTAGCAAAAAGAAAAAAATCAACTTTGTCTGAAGGACTGAATAGATGTATTTTCATTCATACTACAAGAATTTATGCATCTCTCCAGCCTTTAGCAAACTTGAAACAACACTGGTAGACTTTCGAAACAGCATCAGCGGACATTTGTATCCCTGTCGAGTCGCCATGATTGTTGCAGCATTTATTTAAATAGATTGTCAAAATGTCGTAGACCATTATTTCTGCGCGACTTTTTCTGTAACAAAGTTGTTCGCGAAGAGTTTCGCGGCATGAAAAATTAATGCAAAAGTCCGCAAGTTGAAATAAGGAAGCGCACTCTCCTTCGGAATTATTAAAACACTTAATGTGCCGTGTGTGATTACATTAAAAGCCGAATACAGAAACGGTACCACCCGAGAGCCGTCACGCGGTTAAGGAGCGTTTCGCACGTTCTACGGAATATTTTATTTGATTTTTCGTTTGCGGCAAAATAATTACCATACCAGCGTAAACATCCTGACACTTTGCCAACACCGTTCTCAACACCTCAGACTGTACACTTCACCAAATTTTGACTATAAATTTTACAATCTCCGCATTTCATCGCACCGATACCGTAAACTCAAAATGTCACTTCGCAAATATAATCGAAATATCATAGGCGAAATATCCGCAGTTAAGTTTAAAGAAGTCGAACGTTTTTCGCTAAAACGCGATCACAGCGCAGTTGCTGTTTTTCGATGAGTTTCAATAAGCTTTCAATCAGTCGCTGCGTAAACACTATGTTCTCGAAAAAAACAAACACTAAACGAACCGCGGATATATCGTAGCAACCCCCAGATATCTCACGAAGGCCTCCACTAATATGTCACGTATTTCGCAGTAGACTAAGTATCACGTGCGTGCATCTTTTCACTTATAACCGCAGGGCTATACAAATAAACAACTGCGACTGATTAAAAATACCGCACACGTTTTCGTAGCACAAAACGTCTAAACGTTCCTAGTTTTTTGTTGTTGAAATGGAGCCGAAATGGTGACAGCGGGTTTGTTGTCAGTATAACGTATTGAGAGGTTAGGTTAGGTTGAGATTTTCAAATGTTATTAAAGGTAGTATCAGAACAAAAGCAAAGCGAATTTTCTGTAGAAAAAATATGTGGAAGATTAAGTTTACACGGTCAGATGGACAAAATTTCAATATATTCTGACGTTTAGTTATTTAGAAATTAATTATTAAAATTGGCATAGTTTACATTGCTTTATAAGAAAGAATCTTGTAGTGGTAGAATGTTATGATTTGTTTGATGACTAATTTGCATAGCGGATCGTTCAAAAAAACAAGCGTATACTGAGTTCCGATCACGCTGAATTCATTTGTGAAGGATCTTGATGACGTGGCATCTAATTTTTAAGTATTTCGTATGTATATTTCTGATTAAACTGAGCCAAAAAGTCAAAATCAGGATTATATTTAATTTAAAAATGAACATTATTATTTTGTATTCATTAACGAAAATTACTGTTGACAAATATTTATTTTTTATTTAGACTTAGAATATCCTTTTTATTTGTTTTTCTTGTGTGTTAGTCGCAGTATTTTTTTTTCGTTAGTTCAGTCACTATTATACTTAACCCGTGTTAAAGTTTTCAAGCAATTCCGGGAATCGCTCGGGAATTTGCAACGGGAATTCCCAGAGAAACCCGAAAACGGTTGATGGAAACAAAACCTTATCACAGACACAGAAATTGGGCGTTTCGCGTTTTTGATATACAGCCAAAATCCGGAACGAAATGAAGGAATTCTTTTGTTTACCGGACAGTCATTTGTTTTAAACATTAAGAAATTGTAATAAACAAACCGTCTGCTAATTAAAAGAATACCTTCGTTTCTTTTCAGACTTTTCCAGTTTTCTCCGGAAATTCCCGTTGCAAATTCCCGAATGATTCCCGGGATAGCTCGGAAACTTTAACACGATTACCTTCAATAACTTTATATTATTCTCTCGTCATGACTAAAAAGTTTGAGGTTATACTCTATAAGTTATTATGACACCGCTGCACTGAGAGAAATTTAAAGTTAAATCAACCAAACTCTCAAATTGTTTTAACTTCTTTAACAATCGACAAGTAAAAAAGTAAGACACAAGTCAAGTAGAATCTACCGAACTATTCGGTTGTTTTAACTTGATACGTCAAGCATGTCAACATCAGTTTGAATGAGACAGTTGTAGGTTATGAACGTTCCTGATAGCCACAGGGAAAAATCCGCCGCACACTCGCTGCCCAATCAACCAGAATTTTTTCTGTGACGTCACAGTGACGTCACAAGTGAGTCACGAGAGGGTCACAAGTGAGTCACCTGTGATTCACAAATAGGTCACAATTACCGCCTCAGCGGGACTGAAATGTGATTTTGAAAAAGTGACTCGAATGTGACCTTAATGTGACTTAGATATTTTTTATTTTTCGTAAATGTGTCTTTAATGATAAAAATAGTGTGAGCTTCACCGTTATGCGGCGCTATTGTACCAAAGTACTCAATTTCGCAAATGGACCAACTTCGTGAAAGTATATTTGAAAACTTCTTCCTAGACTTGTCTAGAAAGCCGTTAATCACATGTAATATTTCGTATCATTAAAGACCCATTACAAAAAATAAAAAATGTCAAATTCACATTAGAGTCACATTCGAGTCACTTTTTCAAAATCACATTTCAGTCACGCTGAGGAGGTAATTGTGACCTATTTGTGAGTCACAGGTGACTCACTTGTGACTCTCTCGTGACTCACTTGTGACGTCACTGTGACGTCACAGAAAAAATTCTGGTTGCTTGGGATAGCTATCTCGTTTTCTCATTGTGATTTGCCCTGGTTACCCAATCAAATTCGGTCCTCAGACATGCCTACCAGGCATCCAAATTCCACATCAGACTAACCCGGCTAACTTTTACCAGGGGAACCGAACGACTTCCGATTCTCACCACCATCCGCGCGGCATTTCGCACCGCAGCCGATCAATCTCGATCAGATCTCGCGCGTACGTGCGCGCCCGCTAAGGCGCTTACGGCTGCGCGATCCTCCGGTTCCCATCGCGCCGTTTCGAAACTCTACATTGAACTGATTTACATGTCAGCCGACGGTGCCGCGAATTACCATATCCCGCGTTACCTATAACGCGGATATACGTGCCGACGCATGTATATGCTCCGAGAGAGCGTTCGGACAAGTCGAGGGGTCCGAGCGGGGCAAAAAAGGGGGTCCAAGGAAGGAGCGAGAGAGCGCGCGATTCGGGCAAGGGAGAGAGAATGCGACAGAAGAGGTGCGCGCGCGATAAAACGTACCTGCAGCGAGACGCGACAAAGGATCGAGGCACAGGCGGTGGCGTTCGCGATGATGACTGCTGGGATCCGCATCGGGCCAGGTGGAGGGACAGCTCAAGGACGGCGCCCGAGTTTTGCGATCGTCCTCGAAAAAAGGGTTGCGGATCGATAAGCTGGATTAGCATAGTTCGCTGGGCCGGTAATGTCTGTGTTTGAATATTTTACGGCAATTCGGGGTCACGTTCGATGAGAACGGCGCATCTCCGGGGAGATAGGACGCTCATCGCGCACCTGTATGTTAATGACCCCTGCGATTCGGCGGCGAGAGTAATTGCCGGAGGCGTCATATCGGCAGTAAAAGTGGCATGGGAATCGCTCACGATTGTCTCGATTGGACGAGCAGAGGCGCGAGAAGTGCAAAAAAACCAGTGGGAGAATGGTTTTGAGCACTTTCAACGGACTTCTAAGCGTTTTTAAAGTATAGGATGCTTTTGATGGTTTTAAGTTAAGATTGAAATTTAGATTTTGTAGTGCTGAAAATATTCCTAGTGGAACACAAATTTTAAAACGTTCTATAAACGTTTGTTAAAACGTTCTATAAACGTTTGTTAAAACGTTTAATGTGGAATAGACCTTCTGTGAACGATTCAAACGTTTAAAGAACGTTTTGTTCCGTTGGATAATGCACTCTGAGAAATAGAGAAAAACTTTAAAGCAACCAAAAACCGTTTGATAGACGTTTTTCAGGTTACTATTTAGACACGATTTTACTTGTCCAATTTTAAAAACTCGACTCAATCTGTTTTACCGAGTTTGTATTTGAAAGTTATGGTAAAATCTTTAAATATTTTTCTAATCTTTACATAAGTTAGGTCAAACGTTTAACTTCAACATCAAGATAATCTTAGATGAAGCTGTAAAGTGTGGTCTGTAGAATAAATTTAACAGACTGATGAGATGCAATTGTATTTTATACCCAATAGAACAAAACACTCTTTAAACTTTTTAAGCAATCACAGAATTTTGATTGAACATTAAACGTGAAATAAACATCCGTAAAACATTTGTTAGTTTGTATTCGGTTAGGATTTGCAGATACTGAGAAAATTGTAGTTTATAATTACTCAATAATTAATTATGAAAAATTAAACTAGCAGCTAAAGTTTAGAATCTCTGTACTAAATTTACATGAGAAAGCCTTATAAATATTTAAGTTCTCAATGTCTAAATTGTATAATAATGTTCCCGGTAAAACAAATATTCCAAAAAACATCTAATACATCGATAACATAACAATATATTATTATATTAGAACCATCGATAACAACGATATAAAGACTTATATTGTCATATATTTTACATATATCGAAAACATTCTTTTTTCTTTTATCAAGTATAGCATAGATATTACAGAATTGTATCATATTATTAGTCAACTGTATTAAACTTAATTTTGTATTTAGTAAGTGATGATTCATTAATATTTAATAAACCTGTTATATTTTCCATGTTTGAACTGATAAGAGCAGTCTTACAAGTTTTCGTCTAAGCTAAATAAACGTATTTATAATTTGTGCAATATTTCAAACCTGGTTTGCACGTCATTATGTTTGATGTTTTAATGTAGTTTCTTTTTTAATGTAGTTAAGGAAAACGAATTATACGATTTCGTCAATTTAATCACTGAGAAAAATAATCGAATTACGTTAGGAATATCGTCCTCTAGTAATCAATCCATCTAACTGAATACGATTTCTTGCGAGCATATGTAAATCCTTTCATTGAAAGAATATTTATTCTTGTAGTAATCGGATTTTATATTTATCATGATTTTAACAAGTTAAATCATACATTAAGTAAAATCATACAAGGTTTCTTCAGTTTTAAGGTCAGGATAACAGTGGGAAGAAAATGAACTAAGCGCGCGTATAAAAGTTTTGCCTGATAGTACATTTGTTTAACCATAACCTATTTTAATAATTCTTATGTTGATAACCTAAAATCAAAATTACAAATAGTTTTACAGTATTTTCATCTTAATGCAATTTTGTATTCGCTGTTAAAGGAATTAGATTTACAGTGAACTTAATATTCTTACTGTAAGAATATCTTGGGTTATAAGATTTTATTCTTATCAATGCATTCGGAAATCCATTTATCCAAATAATAATCGGAAAATCGATTTATTGTAATAATATTCTGGTTACTGTAAACGGGTTGTTTTTAGAGTGATAAAGTATTGAATTAATTTAACGAAACGTTTATTTGGCATTACGTAACACTGCGTAAATATAAAGTTATAAATTTATATTTACGCATTATAAACGATAACTACCCAGTGAACCACATCCGCCATTCCCGTTAAAATTGGTCAATTATTGGGTGTTTCTATGTCCGCATTTTGGCCCCATATTTGACCAATATGATAGATTGATAATGGGTCCAATACTGGTCAATAATTGGTTTGTTTGAGGTTATCAACCCAATTATTTACCAATATTGGACCCATTATTGATCTGTCATATTGGTTAAATTTGGGGCTAAAATGCGGACACAAAAACACCCAACAATTGAACAATTTTAACGGGAAAGGCGGATGTGGTTCACTGATTACCCAGGAAGAAATTCCTGACATTTGCCAGGCTTTGACAGTCAGCCCACTCTAACCTCAACGTTCGATTGTTTTTTAAACAGATGCGAGTTTTTCGATCTTGGACGTTTTACATTCACTTCCTGCCGTTGTCCTCCCATTGTCATCTTGTTGCAATCCTGTTGCCATACCAACACTGCAAAAACAACGTGTTTTATAAGTGTTTTAAAGTAGAATGGCTAAACTCTTTGTAGGCTATAATGCATAGACAGTATATGGCAAAACACGTATAAGTGTTTTACGAAAAAAAAGTTTTAAATTAACAGTTTAAGCGTATTGGATAAGATTTAACATGGAAGCATACAAAACGCATACAAGTGTTTTAAAATCGAGGACAACTGTGTTATAAAATAAAAAACTTGTTTTTATACGCTGTATTAGACCGCTGCGCCACCTGCGTTCGAAGTTGTCAGTGGGAACAAGGAATTTAATTCGAATTTAAACGAATTTTGGTTAATGAATAAACAACAGAGACCAGTATTTACGATTTTAATACGAATGCACATTTGTTTTGATAATTTTTATCAGTTTGAATCATATATTAACGTTTTTCAGTTGTTGTTACCATTTATAACTTACAAATTCTGCCACGGCAGAACGATTTTTTTGGCGCTGCGAGGGATGCCGGGTTGGCGTGTACTGAAGAGTCAGGCAACAGTATTGCAACGGGGTGGCAGTAGGATGGCAATAGGTTATTATGGACAATAATGTTAGACATTAAATGTCTAATATTATTAGAATAAATCTCATTCTAACTTAATATTTGTCAGTGGAATGTGAAAATCGATTTCGCTTTCGGGTAAAAATGATACTGTTTATAAGTGATGTAAATAGTACTGCTAACTTCATCGGATAGATATTTTCATTTAGATAATGAATCTCCAAAATAACAAACAATTTTTACCTTTCACACAATCTATTTTCCCATCTAAATCATTCTGATACGGAACTTTTACTAGACATAGCTATCAAATTTAGATGGATCATTCTACTAATAGTCAGCATTTTTACAATGCAAAACACTGATTAAAAAACTTTACTCAACGATTCCATGTGAAACTTTAATTTGTTTCGCAAAAATGTTTTCTTTCTCATTTTTGTTCCTCGCTCATTATAAAACGTGTAAAGAAAAACAAGTGAAAGTGTACGAACTCCTCTCCATACGACACACTTGTTTTTCCAGTGTTCTAGAAAAAAGAAATACATCGGGGTCCGGATCAATGTCGGTACGGTGATCGCGGTGACGCAAGCTGTGGCATAATTTGGTCGGTTTGTATCGGTATAATAAGGTGGGAAAGGTGGCGCGAGTCGATAATAGAATCTGAAAAGTCGAGGTGCTACTTCGCCGGACGATCCATTGTCGGAGCCACGGATAGAGGGCACAATGCGCATAAATATCTGTCTGTCTGGACGGTTCGGACGGAATACTCGGAACGGTTCGAACGAAAAGCGATACCCATTGAGAAGTGCCACCTTTCAGGCTGTATCTTTGGCATCGAAATATGAGAGGGCACGGATTTGGACAATGCCGACAGGTACCGACACTCAATAAGCATAGTAGGAAGAGTTCGGGCCTCTCACTGCGTCGTTAAGAGCGGACAAGCGTCTTGATCAATGGACGATTATCGGCGAGATTATGCTCGTAAAACCAACGATAAACACGCGGGCAAAAATTGCCGATGCCTGCGGAACGTCTATATTGACGGGTCGCGACATAGACTTTTATTGCGGGGGAAGTTTGAAATCAAACTCGCGAGACCGCGCGAACGGCTCAGGATGCCGTTATTATTGGGCATAATTAAAATTAATTATGCGCTAGGTATTTATTGTGGAATAAAATACGAGATATTGGCGGGCAATGCGTGTAATGCGAGAGCGTCCGAAAAACTGCGCAAAACAACTTTGTGGCGGGCAATTAATAAATTTGCGCAGCAATTTATGGAAGTGACAATGCACTTTGAGTTTATTTTTGAGCAAATCGCAGCATATTCGCTTACTCCGCGATTTCGTGACATAATTTATTAGTCGTAAATATATAATGGATGCGAATCAATGTAATACATAGGTTATGCGTATCACCGTTGCGGTCCTATTAAGCCACTGGTATAGATTTGTTTCGTGTGTATTTCAGGAGAAAAATGACGAGATCAATGAATAATATATTCAACGCGGGGTTCGTAGCTTATCATGACTTATTAATATCGTATGTATTGAAATTTATTGATATTTATTTGAATCGTATTCGCGTAATAAATACATTCATAATAAATGGTGAGGATTGTTTCGATCTAATCATCGAACAGAATTACAATTTATCTTCAGTAATGCAAGCAGAGGGAAAACAGATTTATTGAAAAGAAATAGATTTGGTTTCACTGGATTTATTAGCTTGAAAGAATCTGTTAATTTCGGAAAATGTATTCTGACAAAATATTGCGTGTCAATAGATGAACAAAAATGTGACTCTACCGAAGCAGTTTACTTACAAAAACTATATTACCTCGAAATTATTTCTCTATATATTTAACGCGAACATAAAATAAGTGCAACGAAAAATAAAAATAACAAATCTAAATCGCTCTCTCAACATAAAAGTAGTCGTACCAGTTTTGAAAGCCCAACACCCCAACAGAATTTCCCGTAGGCATACCCCCATGACGTAATCAAAATTTCCTCAGCTCGCAAGTCGAAAAAAAACAAACACCAGCTCAGCCCAAATGCAAACCCAAATTGCTCGTAACCCGATCCAGCCGAACGCGCCCGGATCCGAAGCCTTGGGTAATAAGCGCGTGAAAAATGAACTGAAGTGATGACAAAAATAGTAATGGAAGAGCGCTTGACAAAGCCGCGCACTCGTTGACGTGACACGCAGCGGCCCTAAGTACCTCAATCCTATCGACTGCTCTCGAGAACTCGACGCGACGTCGGCCTTGCGCGATCGCAATCCGTCGAAAAAACACACCCGACTGTCCGCAGAGGGTGAATCATTGTGCGCCACACTCGGCCTATAAAGGCATTAGCAGCGTCTTATCCTTTAATATATTATTCTTTTTTTGAGAGCGCTCTCACCCTTTCGCTATAACCATTCAATAGATAGAGAAAGGAGCGCTTCGGTCCCCGATATCGCCTGCGCAAATGCACGAACGATGCAAATTTCTTCGTATGCTAATGACCGGGCGGTATGCAAATCGGCCGAACATGTGTTCGTCTTCGAACCCTTCTTCGGGCCTCCCCGGATTCGGCACCCCACCCCCCGGCCTTTGGAAGATGATCGGAACGCGCCTCGTTTGCATATCTTGGATATTTCCTCTCATTGTATCGGGACCATTGTACCGTGAGTTCTCGCGTCCGGATGGGACGATCCTTCCGATCGTGGATGCAAGCCATTAATCCGAATCTCCTTTGAATCCGTGGACGGATTGACAGTTCGCCTCGAGTGTTCCCAGGATGCCGCGACCCGTTTCATCCAGTGGCTTTCCTCCTTCCTGGGCGGAAGCGCTTCATTCGCCCTGGCAGAAAAGCACCCGAATTCACAGGACCGCGGTCCGCAGCTCGCGTCCTTCCGGTGACCAGAAAATGCTTCTGCCCGAGGCGGCGTCGCCGATTCACCGTCGCCGGCTTTATCGAGCCGCGGAAAGAAGAGCCGGCGTTAGACGAATAATTCTCGCGTTTTTGTTCGATCGCCGCGGCGCAGGATACCATTCTTTATCATAAATGGCGCACGAATTGGTACGAATTTCCGAAATGGAAAACGTTACTTTTCAGTCGCAGGCGCGCCGGACAATAGTCGAATCAAATGTACTCGAAGAAATATTCACTCAAAGAACGTTTTCGGCTTGATGCAAAAAAACCGGTAAGTTACGTTCGATAAATTTGCGACGTTGAAGTTGGAGATTTAAAGGAGGGGTGAAAAATTAAATCCGATGTTAGAGATATTCGGGTGTACAAATATTCGTAGTGTAAATTGGTGAAATTTCAGGAAAGTTTAGAATTTGTGTTAGGTTTGTCGGATTATTAAACAATTGATAACAATTTGATTAGATTTTTTCGATAGATTGAGTAATTACGAATATTTGGGAATGTTCAGCTATTCTGAATTATTCATGATTATTTGCCATTGGTTTTTACAATCTGATTTTTTAAATTATTTGAATCATTTCGCACTTTCGGCAAGCCTTGTTATTTAACAACACTGTTATATGACTCAATTTTTTTGAAAGTCTGAAATATATCAAATTAATATCGGCAACATAATATGTAATAAACTAAATATCGTAACGTCGTACACTGAGAGAAAAAATAGTACTACTCAATCAATTTAACTGAGTATTTAGTTGATTTGCGCGCAACTGACAATTTCAGTAAAAACAACTTAGTTCTTCA
>JABFPB010003684.1:0-16487 GCA_022817645.1 Ceratoteleas bidentatus
CGAGACTTCAAGGATTCCGCCTGTGAAGTCGGTATTTTGAAAGCCGTATTAGTCTAAGCGTGATGCTCGAACAAACAAACAAACAAACAAACATATATTCCCATTTATATATTATTAGTAAGGATTTTAAAAAAATGTAGACTAACACGAATATCCTGAATAAAAACAAAACATGTCGTAACAACTGACGATTAGTGGCACAAATAGTTAGAACGGAAATAAGTAACGAATAATTATAATTTTTTTTTAAATCTTATCCGAAATTATACTTGATTCAAGAATATGCCCATTTAATTTATTAATTTAGCATATACTCGACTCAAGTATTATTAAAATTTACTTCAAGTCGAGTTGTGAATATGTTGGAGTATATTAATGAGTTGTCATAAGTGACAAATATTCTCAAATGTATTTGAGAATATTTTCTATTTGAATCAAATGAAATATACTTAATCCAAGGTAGGTTTTTTCAGTGTATATATATCTGCCCCTAAGGATGCATTTTACATACATGGATATGCTGTATTTCCTGTACAAAGGACTCTACTATTTCAACGTCGTCCCACCCGACTTTGAGATAAGATTCTTTGTAAATTTTGGTCAGTAACTCCAATTAATCTCTCTTAGTACTGAGAGCAATCGGACGGAGGAAACCCATTTCGTTGGAATGATATTAGACAATATGCAATGATTTATTATGTGAATTAACAAATTTTAATGCGGAGTCTCAGAGTGCAAAAAGGGGAAAAATTCAACTTCCAATATTTCTTAATTTGCATTATTCATCCTTGACTCATTTGGTTTTTTGTTATTAATTGTTTATAAAATCGAAACCAGGATGGATTTTATATTTATAGGGAGGGCGATTTATAAATTAGCGACTTTGTTTTTTGCCGGATCACACAAAAACATAAAAAAGAAATTCAGCGTTATTTATGCCACTTACTAAATGAGAGTAAAAGCGGGTTGCCTGGATCCTCTTTGCAGGGGCACACAAAAGAAAGGAAATACTTGTGATTGAGTGAAAAAGATTAATTATAATATTACTCTTGGAATCGCTATTGATTGTTTAGCATGTCGGTTATGCACTCTGACCACCAAGAAGAATTTGCGCCTTTGAGGGGGTTGTTCCCAGGACAGACTCCTTCGCCTTTTCAAGCATTCGGAATCCACCCATGGTTTCCCTCCTTGGTGAAGTTCTTCGCCTTTGCAAGCATCCGAATACTCGCTCATTCTTGTGGGTGAGCACTAGGTGCAATAGCTGGTGCTTATACTTCGAATTTTCAACCTCGGAATCCCGGAGAGGATTCGCTGTCGAGGAGGATAGCTTACCGTGGAATCCTTACCCTTCACAAGCATCCAGTTTCCACTTTTCGTGTTTCCTGCTTGAACATGCACTCTTCATCGGGACAAGTCGGATAGACAGCTTGAAATACTTACGTTCATCAAGCTACCAGGGCACTGTTTCTTGGCCTAATTCGTTGCCCCTTTATATAACCAGTTTTTCAAGGTCGAAGAGGATTTTCTCTTTTAGGATACGTAATCCATTTCTACAACTGCGTAATAGATTTTGTGACTTCATTATCCCTACTGTTTATAACAATTTGTGAAAGCCAATTGTTATTTCACAAACTAGGCAAGGTAATCTACATGAATTTCGAGTTTCATTAAGATCAAATTATTCCTTGCAGCAAAAAGAAAAAATAAACGAAAAGAAGATTATTGAAAAAATTAGATTGTTAAATAATTTCTTTTTTATAGATCTTTTTCTCAGAGATAATTCGACACAATTGAACTAAAAGAGTTCCAATTGATTTCCATAGAAATTTCGAACTTAACAACCATAAAATGAACAATTCAAATTTATCAATTTAAATTTCCAATATTGTTTGTTTAAACTTTGGAATTCATCCAAACAAAGTTCAAATACGTTTTCCTTGTTGGATTTCCATGTGATTTGACTACTCACCCATTGCAAACTCTTGTGTTTCATAACTTAATTTTATGTGATAAAATTATGCAAAACCAAAAGATAAACTTTTTACACGTTGAATTCGTGAATAATGTTGCGTTCCGAATTCTGAACGCTTTTGTCCGAATGAACTTTTTGGCTACATGCCTACATTAACCAGATAAATTAAGTTTAATATTGTAAAGCTGAAGTACAATTATATTTTTTATACACCTTGGGATCGGTCGATAATGGTCTATTATTGTCCTCGGTCATTAATGAAGCCATTACTGCCCCGCGAGCCGGGCAATAATGATTCATTATTGTCCTAGGACAATAATAGACCCATTACCGACCTCCTCCGCGGACCATAAAATATCGTATTCACCTCAGGCGCAAGCGCCCTTGGTGCATAATGTACTATTACGTCATGAATTTGTGTATTATTTAATGAAACCATAATAAACGAAAAATGATCAAATTGCTTTCTTATATAAAAATTTGAATAAAAATAGCCAAGGGCTAATGTCTACAGTATATTATAAATAATTACTCTCGTGCAAAGATTACAAGCCGAACCGAAGGCAAGGTTTCTAAAATCTTTAAAAAATCTTTAAAAAAATCCTTGGCGGCGTTTTATAAATTTAAAATCCGTTTATGAAAAAACGCCACCAAGGATGTTTTTAAAGATTTTTTAAAGATTTTAGAAACCTCGCCTTCGGTTCGGCTTGTAAACTTCGCTCGAGAATAGTTATTTATAATATACTAGCTAAAAGTACCCGGCTACGCCGGGGAATAAATAATGTCAGAATTATGAACATTCAGAATATAATTCTTACTGATATATGTAAATGGGAGTATATGTAGTAATGGGAAAAAACTGTAGTAATGTGATATTTGGCGAGGTAAAGAAAACAAATTATTTGTATACGTTATATAGGGTAAAAACTGTATTCTTATGTAAAATCTAGCAAGTTCATGCAATATTAGAATTTTCTTCACATACTAATAAGTATGACATAACGCAATATACAGATATCTGAACATTAATATTTAACTATTTACATGCATCCGCATAACATTCATTACTGCATGTAAATAGTGTAATTATAAGAATGCGGGTCTATGATTCATATAACATCAAACAACAAATGTCTGTTATATACTCTTTCATAAATGTTATTTCTAATATGAGATTTTGTGAAATTTCTGATATTTCTAGACGAACTTTAGCCGAACAAAAATCGTTACCGTTGACCCAAAAACGGTCAAATATCGATAAGATGGCGGGATATCGATGAGATGGCGGTTACATAACGATCGGATAACCATCGGATGGTATCGGATCATGATCGGATAACTATTGGATAACGATCGGATGACGATGGGATGACTATTGGATAACGATCGGATGACGATCGGATGACGATGGGATAACGATCCGCCAACGGTCGGACAACGGTCGGACAACGGTCCGACAACGGCCAGTCAGCGACCAGAATACATGAAGACTACAGGCAGGTAACGGGCAGGCAACGGTCAAAAATGGTCGAAAAATGGTCAAAGTTGGTAAAAATAGTCAAAAATGGACGTCAGTCATTAAAAAATTTGAAAAAAATTTATTTTTTAGATTGACAACAATCAGAAAAATTCAAAACCAATTTCAAAACAAATTCAATACAAATTCAAAGCAAATGAATAAAAGTAAAAAAAAATTAAAAAGAATTTTTCTACCCGTCTCTGCCGGTCTCCCACGATCTCTGCCGGTCTCTCCCGGTCTCCTCTGGGAAACCGGCAGAGACCGGCGGAGATCGGGGGAAACACGTGGGAAATCGTAGGAGACCAGCAGAGTTCGGGTGAGATCGGTAGAGAACGGTAGAGAACGTGTGAGACCAGCAGAGACTGGCAGAGACCGTGGGAGACCGGTGAAGCCGAGGCACAATGGACGCTTGAATTCACAGAGAAATCAAGTGAATTGTCAGCTCTATTCGGACTTGCTATGACCAATTCGCGGACTTGGAAGAGCTTCCCGCAGTCAGACAGGAGACGGCCATGGCGGGCACGCAGATCTTGCCCGGCCTATAGGCAATGGATGGGCGCGAAGCACCGCACTGATGGCGGGTACACATACCACGCCGGGTTTGAGAGGACACCAAGTGAAAAAGAGGAAACCGGTCGAGTCTCCGGAGTTAAGGGGAGGTTCTCATTATTTGGGCTCAAATATACGCAATGTTTGGGAATTATTTTACAGCCAATGAAAATATCTACGAACAAGCGATTTGAACAGTTGCATTCTTTCATGTCTGAAGAATAATTACAATTTTTTTGCGAAAAAGCAAAATGAAACTGTGGCTGCCTGTCCGGACCGATGCTCCCGAAGTTTTCACTCGTCCTCTCGTGTTGAACTGTAATCAGCAAAATTTTTTGTACTTTGACCCCTAATAAAAAATAGTAAACATGAATTTTTCTTTACCATTTTTACGTATAAGGCATAGAAAAAAATAATACCTTTAATTTGGGCTTAACGCAAAGTGTTTCGGATGAATAGTTAAAACGCTACGCTCGGCGTAAGGAAAAAAAGCGGTTTCGAGAATAACGCGTTTAAAGTTTTGGTAAAGATTAACTCGGGAACTGTCGTTAAAATCGTTCGTCCGATTTTAACGACAAGTATCCGTTTTTATAGGTTTTCGGGGTCGCTGAACACGAATCTGAAGTTACATTTTCAAAATTCAAGATGGCGAACCCAATATGGCAGACCAAAAAAATTTCTGTTTACCAATTTGGATAAAAATTTTTATCTAAGGGTTTTGAGTCAGGGAATGCGAATTTAATATCAGATTTGAAAATTTAAAGATGGTGGATCAAAAATGGCGGATTGTAACATTAAAAATGTTCAGATGCGAAAAACGCCTTATATTAAGACACCGACGTCTTAAATTAAGACATAAGACTTTTCGTTGAAATGTGCTGCCACCTGGAGTTCATTCTTACAACTATAAACTCAAAAATATCGAACACAGCTATTACAGACGAAAGAAGCGATCTGAAACCGCGCGGCAAACTTGCTACCTAAACGTCCCTTGCGCACGGAAAAGACGAGTATGTTCAAGACGTTGTACCTCCATAAATAAATGTCGGATCGAAAAATCCTTTATCCAGATATTCTACATGAATTAAACTTTCAAAATATGTGATAAAAATCGATTTTTTGAAACCTAACAATGAGAACCTCCCCTTAAGTCTTAATAAAATCTCAACTATTTCAATTCTAAATTTCAATTGCAGAGAACAATGAATCCATCGAGTTCGACTACTCCGGAATCCCGGAAGAGCATCTCCAAAAAGCCGAGGTCCTCTTCGCGACGGTGGCCTCGGTCATAGGGCACGGCATCAACGGCGTCATCAACGCCAGATCCAGCTTCTACGAGCTCGGCGGCAACTCGCTCAACTCTATCTACACGGTAACCAAGTTGCGGGACCAGAATTACCACATCAGCATCAGCGACTTCCTCCGAGCCAAGAGTATGGCCGAAATTCTGACCAACATGAAACTCAGCTGGGACATCGACGAGCATGACGACACCAGTGGCTCGAAGCAGTACGTCATCGAGGAACTGGACGACTCTCACAAAGAGGACGTGATTGAGTAAGCCAACATTCCCTACAAAGGACCAGAAAAATGATATCCCAATCCCCAACAACACATTACGAAAGTCCCCTAAAAAGAAAAGAAGAAAGAAACGTGTACAAACAAAGTCGTAAATGGTCAACGAGGTCTTGCAAAATGCTTACAACAGGTCGACTGGGTCTAACGAGTGACACAATTTCCTTTCAGAATGATCACCGAAAGTTTTTACTCCAAGGCCGACCTTGAGCAGTGGCTGATCCCAGACATCAAGCGGACCGATTACCGCGATCTGATGGAGAAGATGTGGCCCGCGCTCGTTGAGAAAGGTCTGAGCTTTGTGATCAAATCCGCGGAAAACGGCACCACCCTCGGCGTCGCGCTCAACTTCGACGCCCGGGACGAGCCGGAGGTGACGATTGAGACCAAACTGGCCATCATCTTCGAGTTCCTGGAATACCTGGAGGCGCCGCTGCGTGAGACCAAGCTGCCCCCGGGATTGGGCAAGATCTTCCACGTGTGCATGATGACGACCAACCAGAACCTGGGGCCTTCGGAAAATGTCATCATGATGAAGGAGATGGAGTACCACTGTCTGCAGGTGGCGAAGAGGAAAGGATTCGCTGGCATCTTCACTACCAATACGAGTCCGCTGACACAAGTTAGTTGAAACGATGTGACGGAGAAAATAAAGAAAATATATAATTATTTATTTTTATTACCGTTCAAGTTAAACAAATTTAATTAATTGTGATTTAGAGTCTGCTTGTTTTTCATTCAAAACCACTGAAGTAAAAAAAATATCGACTCTAGACATTTCAAATTTTGAGAATGAAGGAAAACATGCTTGTAGAAAAAGATCTCTGAACAAATCTGACAAATATTCTGAAAAACTATTCAAAAAAAATTCTGATAGTATAAAATTTAATGTTTGGATTCAATCCTATTAGCTGTAAAGAGAATTTTAAATGGGTGCAGCAAATTATAGTTTCAGGTGACTGGTGACTTTAGTATAACTGATTTACGATTGTTTCAGCAACTGGGTACTGACATTTACAACTACGAAGTACTGCTAGATTATCAAGTGAACAAATACGTTGCACCAGACGGTTCCCGACCTTTTGGAAAAGCTCCAGACGACCAGAGAGCAGTCTGTTCTTGGAAACCTATTGCGGAAAATTGAGTCCATCTTAGTTGATGCAAATCGCATGTTGAAATTAAAATATTATTCGTTGCGAAAGTAATTGGTTGAAGTACACGATATACGTTTGCAGAATTGGTTCGTAATGTGCGAGAGATGCAAGTTCAATGGAGGATGATGAAGTGTCTTTGACGAAGTATTTTCGCAAGAACAAACGCAAGCAAGTTGGTCGTCGAAATTCTCTCTTCTTTTGCATCGGCAATCGTGAATTTCAGCTGCGAAGCGATGTTTGATGTAATGTAAGATACCACTGTAAATACACAAATTAAGAAATACATTAATCATAAATTAATATTAATCATAGCATGCCGTCATTGAATGTAATTATTAATGTACAAATAAATTATTGTTACGAAAATGATGCATTCATAAATTATTATAATGACGTACATACAATCCTGAATTACATAATGAGCGTCAAATAAACTAATAAGTTAAATAAAGGATGTTTCTGCTGAAAAATGAGATGTTAAAAATTATATTGAAAACTTACGTCCATTGTAATGCATAAAACGCATATTTTGCTGTTTCAAATATTTGTTGGGCTTACTGTTATTGCAATAAAAAATAACAACTCCAAATAGACTCGATTGAAATACCTTTTTTTTAATTCAACTTCGCATGAGAAACAAAATTTTCCGTTTCATCGCCCTTGATACAGAATTTTAATAAAATACAAACATTACTCCACATCGTCTTTATGTTTAAACTGCTATATAATTCAGTATAAATACATCAGTAACAGTATACAATATAAATCTAAAATAAATCTAAATAAAAATGTGTTTAATAATGTTCGTCACAATAATTAATGAAATATTATTTATCAGTTACTGCAATATTGAAAGATGATTCCGAAATTCGTTATTTAGACAAAAACATCGTAGAAAATCATATTCATTCTTGCAACATCTTAATGTAAGACAAAGCTTTTGTAAAATCATAATTTTACAATTTCAAAATGCAAAGAGATTCTCAGCAATCGCTAAATTAATGAGAAAATTCTCCACTGCAGGAGCCAAATTTTTTTCTTTTATCGTTTGAGCAGAGACCAGTTTCCTTCCATCCGAAGTTTCAACTGTTGCCAAACTGGTCAATTGAGCCAACAAATCCTGCGTTTTCGCTGCTATTTGAAGCGCAATATGAGCACTTGTATGGTTGTCATTGCTCAATTGTACCATAAATAAAGCTATTTCTTTATGAGTTTTGGTCATCGTGAGACTTTCTAGAAAAAGTATATAAGTTTAATATTATTTAAATAATTTAACGTCAATAGCAAATGAAAAACAATTATCTACCTTTGGCATGTGCAGCGACGGTGATTTCTCTTGCTGGAAAATTGACAAGCAAGTCATACAAATCAGTTCTACCTAAAACAGAGCTATCTCTGCATCCAACAATGTAATGAGATTGATTCTGTAAAAAATGTTTCATATTTTTAATAAATGGAAGTACACTGCACAAAATTTACTTTTCAATATAAAAGTAAATTTTATAATTCTACTTGAAATTAAAGTTTTTATGTTAATTTACAGTTTTAATGTAAAATGAAAACATTAAACCAAGCAGTTGTTAGGAAATTAAAGTACAAATTGTAAGTAATTAAATTTAGGAGTAAAAATTAAATTTAATTTTAAAACTATAAACTAAGTCACAATTATTTGTTGCCGTTATCAAGCCTAATATTAGTTTGATTTTATTCAAATAAAAAACTGCGAACCTTTAACTGCTGTAATTCGTCTTGATTCAAATCCACCCAAGGTACCAAAGTGTCTGTGAGTTTCCTATGTTTCATCAGAGCAGGGAATGTACTAATCCATACCAAAAGGCGCTCCAAACTGTAATGGTAGACTACTATTCTCTTCTTGAGCAACAAAGCAGTATATATCAATATTATCTCCCAGTCGAAGGTGCTAATCAGTTCCTTCACATTGTTGCTGATATAATGTCGGCTGTACTGTTCCATGGGAAATTCACCATCTTCTTTGGTTTTGAAAGAATCTCGTATATAACCTGATAGGTAAAGTTCAAGGATTTTCACAGGGTCACCAGTTCTGCTGTAAGTTTTGCTGAGTATTCGACTGAAGGCTTCATATTTTGGAGGATGGAAGTCTTTTGCAGAGACAACCAGAGCAAACTGCTTTACCTGGAAAATAAAAGTTTTTGATTAATTTGTTCAGTCTGATCTGATTCAAAATTCAAAATGTTATTTAAAGTAGTTAATAAATGTAATAAACGTATAATTTTGATTACATATTTTGATAGTAAACAGTTCCAAATAAATGCATTTCTTGATAGTTCGTATGAAAATAAGTAAAGATAAAACTATTTTGACATATTTTTGGAAACTTTTCGTTTTTTATTTACAGTTTTTCACATCAGTGTTTGCTGATTAGATTTTTGTTTTTGTTTTTTTTTTAACTAGTGTCTGTGACGACCGAACTACTTTAATAAATATTATAACTGAAATTCTGGATATACCCCGGACGATGCACCCCATTCACAAACATCCTTGCAAGTAATATAAAACCACTCCTTTTCATGCTTGACACAAGCAAAAGACTGCTTATTGTGTTGATCTGATAGCGAGATATACTTTTTGATCACAAAAGCTTTTTGCGACTTTGACACTGTAGGATATGTCCACACCCACAACACGTCACCATTGTTGTCCTTTTCTGAAAATAAGATATTGTGTCAATTTTATAGAAAAATTAAAAATATATCATTATATTTATATAATAAATAAAATACAACAAATAAAAATAAAAAGTATTGACAGAATTCTTTTATGTGACAAATGGATTATTTAAATTTTAATATAAATAAAATGTATTTATTTATCATATTGCAGCAATTTTATGACTTCATTCCTATCAAAATATCCTAACCTCCTTATGTTGAAAAACTTAATGAAGAGATATATAAACAATAGAATCAGTACCATGACCAATTATGAAAATATGTCAACTGAAAGAAAAATATGAACACAAATGCTAAATAAACGAATTACATTACAGCTATTTACTATCAGTTCATATTTACCAACAATGCTAAGAGATATAACAGGTAACAAGGGCGCCATGTTCGTGGAAGTGTCAAACGAATCTGTCAGAACTCCCGCGAGATTCAAAACTAAACTCAACGAAAAACATAAATAACAATAAATCATACCTAAAAATTGACTATTTCCACACTGTTTTCTTATTATACCTGAATACCCTAAAATACAAAAATGCAACAAATTGTAAAACACTCAACACTTTCAAACGTCACATTTCTAACTTCCAAATATCACATTTTAATCCGGCAAACTTCAATTTGTTTTTTGTTTCAGTTTGACATATTCAAAATTACTGGTTAAATTACTTTAGGCTGAAATTCCAAGTGTAGAAATTATGGACCAAACAGTAAACTAATTTTTAAAAATTGTAAAAAAACAAGAAATGCAATCTGCTGAATACAAAGAATCAGCGGGACAATCATCTGTTAGCACTGTCAATCCAAAAAAGAAAAAATACACATGTTTAGCAAAACGAAATTATATTCTTCAGCGAACCATCGGCGGAGGATACTGCGGAGTTGTGAAGGTTTCATTTATCTTAATAAATTAGAGTTTAAGTAAAATAAACGTTAAATTTGTACTTCACCTCACAAAAATGACATCCTTGTAAAATCATCATTTAACGATTATTCAGCTTGCCACATCTGCTCTTCATGGATGCGACGTCGCAATAAAAATAGTTTCCAAATTTGAGGTGTCAAATGAGTACCTCACAAAATTTTTTCCCAGGGAAATTGTAACAATGAGAACTTTAAGACACGAAAATCTAATTAAGTATTTGCAATCCCTCGAGACGACTCACAGGTATTAATGACCCAATAAAAATACAGTTACAAAATATATTATTATTTAACAATTCCAAAATGATTATTGGAATCTTTTAGAATTTATATAATAATGGAGTACGCAGTGAACGGCAACTTGTACGACTTCATAAAATCGCATGTTTATGTGAAGGAGCCTCAGAGTCGACAATGGTTCCAGCAACTGGTCAATGCTGTGGACTATTGTCATTCACAAGAAATAGTTCACAGGTCACTTTCATAAACTTTAAGCAAGTATTATAATAGGCTAAGCAAACAGCTGTTTTCAAACAGCTGCTTGTTTTCAATGCCATCTTCAATGAATTAGCATTGGTACTTTGGACTTTTTTTGCAACAATATTAGAAATGGAAATGGAAATAATTAATATATAAAAGACAAGTTGCATAACGAATTAATTTTTTCGATTATTTGTAAAGGGTTTTTTTCCAAATTGTTTTTTAAATTGTACATTTTTTTAAACAAATTGTACCAATGCCAGTTCTAAATTTGTCCACCTAGAGGTCGTTCATATCGCCACTTGCTTAGCCTATGGAACAGATATTTTCAGTAGTTAAAACGTTTCTTTGATAATACTCCAACAAATATAGGGATATCAAGTGTGAAAATATACTTCTGGATAAAAGCTACAACATTAAGTTGTCGGACTTTGGCTTTGCACGACGAGTGAGGAAGGTGAACTTTCACATTAAACTGGTGAACACATTCTGTGGCAGCTACGCTTACACAGCCCCGGAAATTTTGAAGGGTTGGCCTTACAATCCCATGCTGTCTGACATCTGGTCGATGGGTGTTGTACTCTATGCTATGGTTCATGGGTGTCTTCCCTTCGACGACAGTAACTACTTCATATTGTTAAAGGTATTTCAGAAGAAGAACTGAAAAAAGTTGTTTAACATTATAGTATTAAAAGTTTAGTAAACCAGTTGAGAACAGATTGAACCACATTAACAGGTTTGGAATCAAACAAAAATCTAGAAAATTTTTGTTTGATTTTCTTTTTTCCTATATCTGATTTATATAGGAAAAAAGAGGTCCATTTTGGACATTAAGAGCGAATTTCTCCAACTTTGTTCAGATCTGATGTTTATTCAAAAGAAATAAGCTAGAGGTTCAACAGAGGTCACTATTTTTAGTTTTAATACAACATTGTTGGTTCAATGGAATTTTTTCTCCCCTTATATATGGTTCTATCAGTTCTCAAATACTTTGAAGTATGATGTATTTTAACAATTAAACCTGTATAATACCTAAACGAATCAGCAAGTCAAGAGTGAAGTGGAATTCCCCGCAAAGCCAAAAATTTCGGACAGTTGTCGTGCTCTCATTGTTCGAATACTGAAGCCAAGGCATATACGTCCAACAATGGAGAGCATCAAGAAAGATGTTTGGCTGATCGGACACGAACCAGAAATCCAGGACGCAGACAAGATAGAAGCAGACAAGATAGACTCCACCACAGTAGTAAGACCGTGTCAATTTATAACAATTTTATTTTCAACGGGTATCTTTATACAAGACATCTTTTAGAATGCCTTATCGGATAATGAAAATGGCAGTACAGAAGACGTAAGTAAAGTGGCCGAATTGCCGAGCGAAGAGGCGGTTCCCTTAGACCAGACTTCGTCCAGCAAGACAGAGACCGACGACAGCCCGAAAACGGGAGACGCTTCAAGTCTTGAGATTCTACCCACTTAAAATGTCCGGCTTCCAAAGATGAAATAAAATTTGAACTACACATGTACAAAACATAGATAAAAGGAACAGCGCGTGTTCGATATAAAATATAATTGTATCGCTAACTTAAAATTAAAGACTATGGTACATGCGGCTTTTCGTTTCGGGTACCGTCCTATCTTACAGATTGGAGAATTCTAAACTTGATGCAACGAAATTGGCGAGATGCACTACGTGCGAACGGTTCGGATCGCTGTATCTATGCTTAAGAATTTAATTCTTTTATGCTAGAGACGTTTGGTATTTATCAAGTGGCCGCCCGAATGTTCGCCACCATCAGAAGCGTAATCGAACAGAAGACGTATAAGCACAGGGCAGTAGACTTGTGGATGTCCTCAGTTTCGACTGCAAGCATAAGTTTATTTCTTTTATTCGAAATTTGAACTATTCGAACTTCTTAACAGTTCGAATTTGTTAACTGTTAAACTTATTCGAACTTTACTAACATTTGAACTGTTCGAACTCTTCATGAACAGTTCAAACATTTCACAAACCTAAATTAATCAAATGATCCATTTCTGTACGTACCAGGTTCTTCATAACAATTCCAGTTTACGCTATTGTTCACTGACTTTTTCCACTGCGAATACAACACGTCCCTTTCTATTGAAGCAAACATTAAATTAACTCAATATCAATACTGATGAATTATGATTAAAATGGTGCACTGATTTTACCATTTTCTGAAATCGAAGGGTAAAATGTATCGCTGGGAACAGGCGTGTCGCACTTCAAGTCCCACTCCTTAATCCCTTCGGCACTTCCGGCAACCATTGCAACTCCCAATGATGTCGTCTCGCTCATCAACGGTCTAACTTTGTAATAAAAAATGTGCATTATTAAATTATATTTCATCTTTCACAAGAACCTGTTGAATATACGCAATCTAGTGCTCACCAACAGGGATGCCACATATGTCAGCCTGCATTTGCATTACTAAACTGTTACTAGTCATTCCGCCATCGACTAACAATTTTGACAACTTCAGATTAGTATCTTTGTTCATAGCTTCTAAAATGTCCCGCATTTGGAAGCATACCGATTGTAAGGCAGCCTTTATAATATGTGCTTCGGTCGTCTCATTTGTTAATCCACATATTATACTGCAACAATTTTGAAATATTTGTTAATAATTTGATTTAAAACTCAACCGTTTTATTTCAAATTCTACCTCCTGGCATCTTTCCTCCAATATGGCGCATAGAGCCCGGAAAACGCGGGTACAAAAGTCACGCGGTTATCATTGTGTGCGATATTATTAGCTATTGTTTCCGAGTCTTTGACATCCTCAAGAAGCTTCAAATTATTTTTCAGCCACTCCACCACAGTGCCAGCAACAGCTATCGAACCTTCCAAAGCATAAACCGGATCTGCATTTGGCCCCAACTGATAAGCAACCGTTGTTAAGAGCCCATTTGACGAATTCACAATCTGAAAATGACAATACATTCTCATTTCCCATTAGCAAACCTAACATCTACTATTTACTTTTCATTGATCTACTAACGGCAGTTCCCGTGTTATACAGAAAAAAGCACCCAGTTCCATACGTGCTTTTCGCCTGCCCCTTCCGCAGACACATCTGTCCAATCAATGCTGCTTGTTGGTCCCCTAAACACTGCAAATAATAAATTATTTCTGGATTTTGTTTGCGTGGAAACATTCACAAGTAATTACCGATTTATCGTCTATGCATTTGCCATTTATGTTCCACTCACTCCTGATATCGGAACGCCGTGCAATACCCCATCGCTAATAGGCCCATATATTTCAGAAGAACTTCGAATTTCTGGCAGTATGGCATGTGGTATTCGGAAGAACTTTAGGAGCATTGGATCCCATTTGAGCGTCGATATATTCATTAACATTGTTCGCGAAGCATTCGTCACATCTGTACAGTGGACTCCCCCATTTGGACCACCGGTTAAGTTCTGTCAGAATTTGGAGAATGCTTTAAAACTTATCAATTAGAGGCAATGAGATAAGAATCAGAATATAAACCAACCCAAATGAGCCATGAGTCAATGGTGCCGAACTTGCAGCGATTATCTTTTATAGCTTCTTGAACCTGAGGTACGTTATCTATTAACCATTTCAACTTTAATGCACTAAAATACGGACTAAGAGGAAGGCCACAGATAGGTTTGAGGTATTCTTGGTCCTGATTTTTAATTCGCCCTAATAATTCATCTACGGTAGTAGTTGTTCTCATATCCATCCATACTGTACAGAAAATTTGTAGATAGATAGATATTCATTTATTTGTAAATAATTCTTTTAAAATTGAAATTGTTGTAAAATATGTACAATACTGAATGTTTTACCTATGGCATTGTACAATGGATTCCCGGTAAGTGAATCCCAAACTACTGTTGTTTCCCTTTGATTTGTTATCCCTATTGTTATAATATCTGCAGGATCTATGGACAGTTGTTTTAAATTAATTACAGTCTGAGTAACACACTCCTCCACAGCTTCCAAAATCTCTATTGGATCTTGTTCAACCCATCCTTCTTGGGGACAAATGTGCTTTATCGATGTCTGATGATAAGTCAGGACCTCTGATGTTTTGGCAGCAAAAACCTAAACCAATACAAACGTGTCATTATCCCTTCATCAATATCTCAATGAACTCAGTCTCACCTTTATTTATAATTTCTTTCAGAAGAGGAAAATAATGCATTTTCAGTTCAATTCATAATTAAGTACATTTTTTGCTAAATTGATGCAATTGATAATTTAAAAATGGTTTCAAATACACAATTCACCCAAAACTATTGACATAAATAGTAAACAATACTTGTAAACCTTACCTACAACATAAAAGAAAATAATCCATGTCTCAAATAATCTATGTCTACATTGTATCAGTTTCAATAGATAACGAGAGGTAAAAACCATATATATATTGTCTATGTATTCTTATACCTGTTATACCCCAATAAAACATAGTCACTCTGTATTCTTTACCAAAACATAATCCTATAAACAGTGCTATCCACACCTATTGACTTTATCACTCAACCTTTGTCCCCTTAAAGACCAATCATCACATTGCAAACATCTCTTTCATTCATAAATCCTGCACATTAAATCTCACAATCTCTTCAATCACTGTCCCCCGAGATACAAACCAGGAATCGGGCGCTACTGGTTCCTTCGTCAATAGCACCAACCAGCGGTCCATATCTGTTGATCGAGTTGTCTTTGCTCATTTGACAAATGTTCCGTGTGACACGGTTCGGACCGCACAGCAGCCGCAAGCAAAATGCGAGCACATGCGATTCAACTCGCGACAGGATCGTTCATCGCACACACCAATGACGCACCGCGAGGAATCGCACGCTCCCACAACGGGAGCACAGATCACGTGGCTGCGACAGTCCCACTGTACCCATAGAATCCGCTCACGGATTAACACATTGTTGCAAAAACGTCGAAGATAGCGCGGATTCAATCAGGCGCCGGCAACCGGTTTACCGATTGTCGGTAACTTTGGATGTCTTTGTTTGATCTTAAAATCGACGCAGGTTGTCCTTGTCTAGCGGTGTGAGGAGTATCAATTTCAAATATTTTGAAAGGGTGGAAGGGAAAAATGATTTTTCGAAAGGTTTGTATATGATGAATGAATGTTTATTGCTGAATTGTACAGTTCAATTATTATCTTCGTAAATAGCTGATATATAAACTGTTTATTTAAAGTTGACCTGAAATAAATAATAAGTCGTTCATAGAAGATTAGCCTGAAGATTGCAAACAGTGAAAAACAGTGATTTTTAATTTAATTTTTCGAACAGTTTTCATTTTTAATACACTTTCTGTAAATTGTACATACAAAATCCTAAATACATAATCATTACATCAATTCACGCATTTACATAACTATCTCCATCAAAGCAATTACCCCATCATCCAATTACTCAACCCCCCCTACAAACTCAATTAACCTCCCCTTCACCCCATCAAATCTTAACCTCAAAATCCAGCCCAACGAATTAATCTCCCCGCCCGGGGGGCGGGGGGGGGGGGGGGGGGGGGGGGGGGGGGGGGGGGGGGGGGGGGGGGGGGGGGGGGGGGGGGGGGGGGG
>JABFPB010003685.1:0-16481 GCA_022817645.1 Ceratoteleas bidentatus
ATTTTTTTTAGTGCTGTTTTTGGCCGTGTTTCGAGTAGCACTTGCGAAAGTTTGGCGCAGTTGTTGCACCAAAGAAAGCGGAGTATTTAGCAGCCGCTCTCTATGGAGCTTTGAAAGAGCCGCTCTCATAAGAACTGCGCCAAACTGGCGCACGTGCTGCACCACTTTGGGTCATAATGTGCACGAAACATATGACCCAAGGGCGTGAGTCGTTCACTGCTCTGGCGCAGCAGTTGCACCACATTTTTTTCCGTGTGCAACCTTGCGTTCTTGATTTGTATGTTTCGGCGAACCGTTCGCCCAAAGTGGATAAACAGTTGCCTGCATGTCGAGAGAACGAATCACCCGACAAAAGGAGCGGTTCGCCCAGAATTGTTTCCGCGTATGTTCGCACAGAGTCTCTGATCAGTAAATTAAGATCTGATCACTCGTTTTGTTTTATTATCCTGATGAAAGAAAACATCGCAAGAATATATTTCGAATATATGTGCATAATATATTGGCAATATATTGCTAATATTGTGGAAATATATTTCCAATATAACTTTATTTTTATTAAGATAATGAAACTTGCTCCGTATCTTTGACATGATCTTAATCGATTGAAACCAACATCTTTAATTTGTATATCAAACAATAATTAAGGAGGTCCAAACAAAAAGTGAAAATAAAGATTAAACTTTGACAAAAATGTATATAAAAGTGCATGGTAATAATTTTTATTTGTCAAATTTTAACGATTTTTATCATGAAGTACTCATGTAGAATACTATCTGACTAATAGTTTATGAGTTAAAGCATCAACAGAATGAAAATTGAGAAAAATTACTTATCTAATATTTAATGAATGCTTGATAAATAATGAATACATTTTAAACAATATAAACAAATATTGGCACAAAACAAAACAAAGGAAAGAAACTTAACATAATCAAAGTTTAGGTTCCCAGTCAACACACTTTCCAGAATGAATTTATTTTCTGAATAAAAAATAAATTCATTCTGGAAAATAATAATACCCTTCCCCAATAGTACAAAACATTCTGTAAACGTTTATACGACACTGAACGTTCAGAAAACGTTTTGCGTGTTTCGTTAGGCAATAATATAAAGTTATTAATAAAAAAGCATGGAAAAAGGTCCATAATTATACAAAAATTGTTGTAAGCCTAACTTTGGGTTATACTTTTAATATTACAGTGACATAATTGATGCCTGGGTAATAGTGTATCACCAGTGATGAATTTGTATGTAATAAATTTGCAACATTACTGTGATAACATTGCCATATCTACCAAAAATTTAGTTGCCTGGATAAACAACTGATTATTGTCCATTGTACATCAATTTGATTATTTCTTCATTCATCTCTCGTTCAATACAATTATTAATCCAAAATGAATGTAATATGACTGCAATGTGATTCCAAAACAAATGCATTCATCATACCCTAAGGACACATTCCATCACGTGGACATTTCTCCAGGTTCTCCATAAAAAATCAGGATACCAACCAAACATCTCCCTAAAATCTCTTCTCTTGATCATCTAAGAAGAATCTCCATAAATGAACGTACATTTAAATGGTATGTATCGTTTGGGCACCTAACGAATTGATTTTACAAATTCTATTGCCTAAGAACCAAAATTTCTCTCAAACGTAAAAAATGTCCGCAATGAGGAAAAACCTGTACCAGAACAAACACTCGAGCTCTGAAAAGATTCAAGTAGTAAATTCTCCCATTCATAATTCCTTTATCATCGGTCTCGGATCGCTCATTAACAGCCCCTCCCGGACCCTCGTTGGCCTCCCCACGCCCCTCCGCTCCCGCGAAAATCACCAGCCCGGCCGCGCTGGAACGTGCATCCGCCGTCCGAAAACGCGCCCGCGCGCGAGCCACACAGACAAAGGCCCATTTCTAATCAATGAACTCCCCTCCCGGGCGCCGCCCCCGCAAAACAAACAAGCCCGCGCGCAGTCATATAAGGCACTCTCTCGGCCCAGAACGAACGCTCCCTTACATAACACAACTCTCGCGCACACACGCGCATTCCTGCTGCCACGCACGCACACACGCGCGCGCATGCACGTGCGGCTCGCGGTCGATCTCGGCGATCGGCACGCACGCCGCCGCCTTGGCGCAAAGCATTTTTAAAGATCCGGCCGTCCGTTCATCCGCCACCCGTGCGGGTGCGCGCGCACCGTCGCCTTCCTGCAGTCATTCATTCGACGAGGCGCGCGCACTCACACACGCACGAGCGCGCGCGTGTACTGCGTGTGCTCAGCAGCTGCGCGAGCGCCCTCTAGTCGTGCGTCTCTGTCGCGCGCGACCCATTCATCTCTCCCCGCCTGAACCGAGCGCCCCCACCCACCCCCGCGCACTCGACAAAAACTCGCCTAGAAAAGCCAGGCAGACTCACGGGCAGGATTAAACACGGGCCGATTAGGGCTTTGTTGACGCGGCTTTCTTCTTTTTTTGTCATTTTCGACTTTTGGGCGGAACTGGTTGCACTGCATCGGCTTTTCCGCGGTTTTAATTGGCTCGTTTACTTTGCATAAGGTTGCGTGGGTTGCAGTTATCGGGGTCAAGGAAAGACAATTATTTTATTTTCCACTTTGTTTTTTGAAGCAAACGGGAGAGAGTTTAAGTAGATAGAAATGACTATTAGCGGGAAATTTTGCGTGGGAAGATATTTGGAATAAAATGTGAGAAATGGTTCTGGTGGAACATGATTAAATGTACGTATAATATGTGGATAATAGATGCATATTAGCTGGAATTAGAGTCATCGATATAGTATATGTGTGATGTTGTATATGTTCTATTAGGGAGTAAACCCCCTGGATGGATGGATGACACACCTCGGTGTAAAAACATTGATTTTCTTGTCACAAACAGTTCAGCCAGAAATTTTATTTTAGTTAGAGTAGCCATATATACAATTGCCTTTATGGGTTATTTTTATTTTTGTAACAAGAATCGACTTGGTTGTGATTTTTTATGTCTGCCGTGCAGAGTAAAAAGGCACGTATCTACATACGATTCTCGTTGTAGTTACGGTCTTTTTACTTTGGATGGCAGATGTGGCAACTAATTCGAATCTTTATTTTTTATCTTTGTTTTTTGTTAAAATGTCCGTCACTTTTATCGTTTTTTTCTTGGCTTTCAGAAACCTGTATCAAAATGTACCGAGAAATATACGTTTTGGAAACGTTAATACCTAGGATGCTCCTTTTAGCCGACAAGTGTAAAGTTTTATTAATATCATTTTTTATTTAAATAAAATTTTAGTCTCGACTTTAACTACTTTAGGCATATACTCTACGTAAATTATGATTCTAAACAAAAATAGATATTTCCAGAAACGTTGCTTTGTTGAATTGTTGAAAAATCTCCTAGGGTACAAAATGTACTAATTGTGACACAGAATATATTATTTAATTGCTGCTAATTTATGGTTTGAAATTTCTGACACGATTCGACCAGATTCCGATTAGATTCCGACTCGATCCATATCAGTTTTCGTTCCAGATCGGAATAGCATCGAAATGACATAAAAAACAATCAAAGAAACGGGAGCATTTTTCCAAATTTCGCTAATTTTTAATATTAAATTTCAACCAACCCGTTACCGCTTGATTCCGTTCCGATCTGATTTTGATCTGATCCCGATCTAATTTCATTATCTAAAAATAATCACGTTCATTTGATTATTTGTTCCGATTCAGTTCCGACGCGATTCCGATTTCATTCCGCTATCGAAAAAGATTCCTTTCTTTATTGCTTTTCCGGCATGGATTCGAGTCTTAATCGGATCGGAATTTTTGAATGCGTTGTGTTTTTCAATATGAGTCACTTCAAGTTCAGGTATTCTTGAACGGTACTGGATATCGAAATTTAAAAAATTATATTGATAAGAGTAAAGATAACTATATCGGTGCATATAATTTTGTATAAAAATATTTTATCTAAAATAGTATAATAGTATAACATCAAAAAACTGATAACAAATTACTGACGCGTGCATAGAAATTGGATTTAAAAATACATTTTATTGACACTTTTTATTCTAAAAAATAATCTGGGTAGAACTAGACGACAACGCAACAGAAAAATCTTCAGATTTCTACAGGATTTTCCCCTTAGAACCCCTTACAAATTCAAATCGCCCTAACAAATTTTCCTATAAATATATATTGAAACATTTTTATAAATTCAAATTATTGAATGTGGTTTATTATGAGACATGATTTATATCTTATATTATTCAAATAAAAACGTTATTAAAAACTACCAATAGTATTTAGTCTTGGTTCATTCATTGGAAACCGATTTACGTTCTTTGCCCTAATATCCAAAATTTGATACTCAATGATCTCGATAAGCGGTAATTGTACATATTTTTACAATTTCATTCACTCTTGAGCGATATCTTTTAAAGATTGCAGATAAGGTGACAAATATATGACACACATTAACAACTACACCTAACTTAATGCGCCTTCGCTTATCGCATTATGGACTTTAACAACAAACTTGCTTTTAATTATCGCAAAACATACTTTGTTCTACTATTTATAGTCTTCAGTCATTTCATTCATTCGGCTTTGCTTTATTTCATTAAACAAACATTTCCCAATATCCTCTTAAAGCAATAAAAAAGGTTTATTCCTGATACAAGTCAGGTGTATAAACGAAAACGATTAACAAAACTGTTTCAACTAGTGGATGTGAGAAAAGTTGTCTTTCCACTAGTGGTAGCAAAATTGTACACGAGCTGCAATATTCAGTCGTGCAACGTATCACACTCATCTCACGTAACATTATAAATCCTAAGGGTAATCGGAAATTTCTCGAAAAAAAAAAAAAAAAACAACAAAATCGACTATTTTTCGGAGAATATTTTTTTATTACTGCGAATAAACTCAAATTATCACAAAGATTGTTACGTTAAAATTACAACTGCGTGTTATAGTAAAGGAAAACTAATATGGCTGAGTGTGAAACAACACAACTACCATAATCCGTATCGCAGTGCTTTGTCATATTTTGAATGATTCTCCATTGTATTCATCGACAAAACCCTGTAAAAAGAAGAAATAGAATTCTTTACCTTTATAGAAAGGTAATAGATTTTTATTATCTGTTCTATTATTTAAAGAAATAGAAATCAATAGAAGTAACCCTCTAATTTCGTTCCAGTAATAAGAAGAAATTAAAAGCAATGAAACATCGTGTATTTTCAAAAACGTATGAAGTCAGTGACGAGATTCGAATTCGGAAACTTATAGAGCGAGATCTGAAGCTGCGTCCACTAGTCCATGAAAGGTGAATAATTAAAAAACTGATATATTCAAATGGCCATGTTAAATAGTGCAACTTGGTCATTTTTTAAATATCTTTCCTTAACTTCTACTGTTGTTGTTCTACTGATTCTACTGATATTCTATTGCTTTCAATACCTTCCTATTTTTGTGTGAAAAAAAAATGAAATAAATTCAGCATCGAGATTCAAAATCAGAAGCTTGTTGATACCAGGTGCACAATTTAACCATAAGTCCAACTAGGTACATAATAACTTTCGTGAACACAAAAAATACAATGGCTTACATTACTTATCCTCTTAGCTATCTATTAAAGTCAACAATAAATATACATGCGTGCAATAATAATAATTTCCTAATTGATCAGTAATCATTATCACTTGATGAACAAGCATTGGATATTGAAGTAATCCTGGTAAAAGGGAAAAAAGTGTCGCTGAATCAATAGAAATGAAAGCATACCTGAAATGACAGAAATTCAAGAAACCTTAAATGACACAGAATTCACCATAGAGTTCTGGTTTACACCAAAGTTTGGTGTACATTTGTAGTGTAAACTGGAAAAATTGGTGTAAACCCAGTATTACTCCCGTATTTGAAAAACAGGGAGTAAAGTAATTCTTTAACTCGAGTACTTTATGTAGAATCAGTATTGCGGATCTTTTCCGCCATTAAGACCTTCTGTAAAAAAGCAGTTAAATGTAGTTTCGTCTGAACAATTTAGTTCGAGTATAAAGTTTAGTCCTTTTCATTTTGTTTTTTTCTCTGGTATTGTCCTAAATAATCCCGAACCTACTGGGCTCACCAATTGACTTAGCTCGTTTCCCCGCTTATCTGAAAAACAGGGAGGTGCCCACAGATAACTTTTATTACCTTAACTAATTGAAGGAGGTCAAATCTAAGTCACCTTACAAACTGGCATACATATTGGAAACATATTATACTTTACGTATTCAGTCTCATTCTGACATATCAACACATTACTATCAAGATTATGCATTTTTAATCACAGCCACCACTGGGAAACGATGTCCCAGTGCTTAAGATATTGGACTTAGAACTTCGAAGTCCCGAGACTGAATCTTGTTTCTAAATTTTGTTCATAAACAATTTAATTATTATTTCATACCTACGTAATTTGTACGTGAAAACGGAGACAAAGGCATCTAAACATCTTTATCCGTAATGTTACCCAACATTTCAAAAAGGGTTCAAAACGTTTTATTGCGTCAATTGCAGGCTGCATCCGCGCCTCACCGGAACCGCCGAAAAAAGCACTTCTCGCACCCCCAAGTCGCTTTCGGCCGCAAAAGCGAGCGTTCCTCAGCCGAAAACGCGCGTCCATTCAGTCGGACTTTAAATCGCCCCACCTGAGCGGCCCGCGCCCCACCTCGCCGCCCCGCCATTCATCCCCGCGACAAACCCGAAGGATCTTCGATCCCCGTTCATAACGCTCGCCCGTGGCCGGAAGTGGCGATTAGCGCGCGCGCGCTCGCTCCGTCCTTGTTCCCGCTGCCTATGTGTGTGTCTATACGTGCGTATGTGTACGCGCGCGCGCAAGGCGTCTTTCATTACGGAAGCGCTCGGAAATCGCGGCACTGTCAGTCTCGCGTTGGAGTGCGTGCGCGCCGGAGAGTGGCGGCGACTGATCGATCGAGAGGGCGCCACCGGGACGGCCGAGTCTATTCCGCGCGCGGCTCACTGCGCTTGTAGGTTAGGTCGGCGCGGCCCGAATCTCGCGGAAGGGGCGCTGCTGACGCGGCGCGAGTTGCACCGCGGAGTCGCGAGCGAAGGTTGCGAGAATGCCCGGGGGCCAGTGCGAAGACTGCCAGGTCGAGCCCGAGTGGCTGTTCCGGGAGCTGCGGGTGCAGCCGAACCCGGAGCGGCTGCTGGTGCTCGACTGCAGACTCCAGTCGGACTTCGCGAGCGCGCGCATCCGGGGCAGCGTGCCGCTCGTCATCCCGAGCATCATGCTCAGACGACTAGCCGCGGGCAAGGTCGACCTCCTCGCCACCATCAAGTGTAACGAGCTCAAAGAGCGGGTGCGCGCGCTCCTCCAGGGCACCGACGGCACCTTCGTCCTGGTCGGCGACAAGGCACAGCACCCCGGCCACCAGGAGGAGACGATTCAGGTCCTGGGCCGCAGGCTGCGCGGCGTCAAGGGCAACGTTGTCACGCTCATCGGTGAGATTTCGTCCCCTGTTGTCACAAAATGGCACAGACACTTGGAGAGAAACATCCTGATGCAATGATTAGATTGAAAACCAATGGGTTCCCTGGTAGAAATGGAAATTCTGAAAATCTGAGTGTGAAAAGCTTTGACAGTTCCAATTTTGAGAGATGTTGAGAGATTAACAAGACTCACAGGTTTCAGTTAATAAGATGCAATGATTTAACATTTATTCGATTATCATTGGATGATATTGTTAACATAAATAAAATTAAATGAAATGAATGTCCAATTTCTACATCATATCAATATGTATCTCATGTACATGTTGATATGTATGAAAATGACTAAAACATAAAAGACTATTGAAGTCCGTTGATATTCATATACGTTGTGATTATGTACTATTAAAAAATCTGTAACATATAATTTTACTTATAAATTAGAAATTTCAATAATGGGGTCTGAAGACGCTATCTGTAGGATTTACTGAAAAAGATATGTAAATGGAATTTAATTGGTATATTACTTGTACAATGTTACAATCAGATACCATATGAATTGAATTATTATGTTAATGAGTTCGTACACCATTCCTCACCAAATGAAATGAATGGGAACAAAATTGTAATATTTACTATTGATTGCAATTGATGTGTGTTTACAACATGAACTGCTCCTACTCCATACAAAATTAATGAAGACGAAGCTGGCCGACTATTTGAAACACAGCGGTTCTCAACAGAAATTTAAAACCAATTTACAAAATCTTTTTTGAGTTTGGTCAAACACTACAAATTGTATGGGATGTTCTATATTGGTTTTTAATTTTGGTTCAGAACCGCTGCTTTTCAAATAGTCTGCTGGGGAATAGTTTGCTAGCTTCGCTTCCATACAAAATTATAGGATTTTTATTGAATATTCAATCATTAAAACTATTCGCTTTGCAGTACCATTCAATATAGTAGTAGTTATTACACTTGAAATTAATTAATTAATTGTATCCTACTGACTTCTATTGGTCAAAAGGTAGTGTTTATCTATTTGAGCTATTCCCATTCTAGAAACATACCATTCACAAATAATTTTCAATAGAGTTGTTTCCAGATAGAAATAAATAAATATCATGGCTAATACTCAACAACCATTGTTGTTCATCTCCACAGTGAGTTGAAAACGAAATGTATGAAATGTACGAGAAAATATGTTTTTCTTTGATGAACTGAGTTATTGCACAATTGTGAATTTAGTATACAATGGGGTGAAAGCTTCAATTATGGTAGCAGTTTCAGCTAAGACAAATGACTTCGAGTTCAATCTTTTCCACTAGACAGTTCCGCTACTGTAGAGGATATTTTTCTATTTCAACATAAAAGTTGGTAAAATTTGTCTGAAGCTGAATAGTCTATAAACAATTACAAATTACACGCTATGTGTTAATTTCTTATAAAACACAGTTGTTTACATGATTAAGGTTTCATTTATAACTTGTTACCTATGGTAATTATGAGACAATAATCGTCTTAATTCAGAAAGGTTTTCATACATCTGTTTTTAACTGTTACTTTATTCAGTTCTTATTTAAAAAAAAAAAGTTTGAAACCAAACATACTATTTCAAACATATTTCAGTTGCGAATCACAATCTAATATTGAAGTAACCTTACTGATCAAAAGTCAATGATTAAATGCAAATGCCTGGTATATTCCACATTTAACAATTCATTTATTTCATATTTTGAAATGACTGGTCCTATTTAAATGACAATTTTGTATTGTCACTTTTGCTATGCGAAAACAAATTCTAAGTATGCTTTACATAAATTACAAACAGTGCCTATGACAGTGCACTATTAAATAATATTTTGTGCATTGATGGCTCCTAATAAAATACGATGATTTGTTACTTTTCTGTTACGGTACTTTCCTATATTTAAATATTTTGTAGCTTCGTCATCTGCAAACATTTCAGAAGAATTTTCATCTTCCAGTTGTCTACAAAGATTTTATGTTTCGATTATTGGCATAGGTCCTTACATCTTCTTATAAATTTCATATACAATACCAAGTCTGTTTATGCTCCAGTAAATTCCAACAATTTTTACTTAACAATTTTACTGTACTATTTTACTGTACAATACTGTGATTAGAATTTTTATGCACCTCGGGCATGGACAGTAATGGTTATTATCGTCTGAAGGCAATAATGAATTCATTATTGCCCTGCCCCCCTTGGCCCATAAAACGCTGTACTCACATCGGGCACAAGCACCGTTGGAGTATAATACATTACTACTGTATAATCATAGTGAAACTACTGAGATTTTGTAGACAAAATGTAAAGCGTTAAAAAAGTAGTTTGAAAACATAGAAAATTGTTTGACATCAAGAAATCGGTTAAATGTGAATGTTTTTGACCTAAGGGTTCGGAATATGGAAAACTGGATATTAGAACAGATTTGCTACTGAGAAAAAAGTAAGGTTTTAATGACTTGAGACCTAATTTCGACTGGGGAATGAACGTCGTAGTCGCTTTTATTATCATTACGTATTAATTTTAGTTGTTGCTGATAAAGGATTTCTCATGTGGTATCTAAATGGTCAATTGGACCAAATGCAACAATGTAACAGAGTCACGAGGAAAATGTGCCCTGATAAAGGGATTATGAAATTATTGTGTGTAATAAAATATTGGTTGAGTTGCCGAGTGGCTCATTGTGTGCTGTTACGTGTACTTTGTAATATTACTCGTCAAATATATTCCTGTTGCAAAGCGAGTGGGAATGCACGAGTACGAATACAGGTGTGATGCAGTGAAACGAATGTGAGATTTTATTGAAATGTTTTCGATCGCTGGTTGTTATTTAAATAAAGAGTTATTTTTTATCTTGTGTGAAACTTTTCTTGGTACTTTTGTAAAATTGAACTGCTGAAAAACTGAAAAAATTGGAATATTCCATGATCCTGCAAGTATTATACAACAAATCTTAATTTATTTTGTGCCAAATAAAAAACAACAAAAATATATCATGTTAGACAGAGTCAGCTTATTATTTTGCATTAATATCGATGATTGCCTTAATCTTACTTAATAAACAAGAAGATTAGTTTGTTGCATTTCAAGTTCAACTGCAACAAACGTCTATGCGCCAAATCAAGTCGTAATACTCAACAAAAGATTTTCAAACAAAAACGTGAATCACAGGTAACAATATTACTCGCGAATAAACGTTATAAAAACACTTTACCTGCTAAATATGTTATTGCAATATGCACTTAACTAGAAGTGCAATAACTATGCATTAGATCTAACCCGACTTGTTTCCCGTTGAAATTCAACAAAAAAATGTTCGCTACATTTTCTTCAAACATGGGAAACCAATTAGTTTATTAAGTAAAAACAAAAATGCTCCAGTTTCAACGCGAGTTCAAAATAAAAGTTTAGATGCGTCGTTATTTCGATTCAACATTGTTTGTTTCGGGACACTTTATAGATGCACACATAATAGGAGGCAGAAAAAAGTGTATAATACAAATTATTTTTCGTGCGATACGAGCGGCCGACAAGTGTAGTTGGCGGATACGCGTGCTTCTTGGAATGACACTTCCAGGGATTGCAAAGCGGAAACGGCCAAAGTGTTTGCCGTGGTTCGTTTAAATAAATTCGAGTTACAAAAATACGTGTCCGGGTTTGCGAATGAAACGTCGACCCGCGTAACACGCGCAGATGATTTGCGAAAACTCGCTGAAAGGCACTTTTGAGCTCGAAATGGGCTGACGAGCAAACAGCGCATTTCATTCAAGTCATTAACAACAAAACAAATGTCAGACTCGCGCAAATGGCCTGCCCTTGCGCGACATTTATTAATATTGCCCTTCATCAACTCGAAAACTATAAAAACAGCAGCAACGAGACATTCTGAACGTGGAAAAAAGTTCAACACTAACTCACATAACGTTCGAGTATTTTGCAAAAGTCTTCAGTAAACTGAGGACGTAAGGATTAGTTAAAATGGTATTAGTTTTTTTTTTGTATTTTAATTTCATTTTTATTGATACAAAAAATTTCATTAATAGATGTGTAAGTCGTTGCTATCATCCAAGGATATTAAATTTGTAGAAAGTTCCTTTTTGCAAAACTTCCGCGTCTTCTAAAGTTCTTATCAACCATTCATTTAAATCTTCTAAAAATCACATCCTTATACTTGTCGCTATACACTGTAAATTCGTAGCATAATAAGCTCGAGTTTAAGTCATTTATCATGTAAAACTACGTGCTTTTTATGGAATGTTATGGTTTTCACATAAAATTTCTTGACATGTTATGACAACTGAATTACATGATATATCACAATTTTACGAAACTGAGTTTACACTGTAGCCTGACCTAGGATTGTGTTTTGGTAGAAGATCGAAAAAGTAGGTCGAAAATGGCTCTTTCTTTCAAACAGATTCTTTTAGTTAGAAAACGCATTGCTAAATTCTAAGATACTTTTTCTGTGTAAACATGCTTCTGTTGAGCAACTCGGCCATGTTGCCTAACGATTCCCCAATTTCGCTCCCTTTTTCGTGCATCAGTTCAGCACTACTCTGCTGCAATACAACATTTTCTGCCATTCGATGTTTGTTATCCTCTTCCACACTCCCACATCTTATTTCCAGACTAACGAGCTAATTGCTACTACTTTAACTTGACTCAGAGACTCTGCTTTCCCAAGGGTTTTTACGCGCCGCTGACATCTATTTATAGCACACCGTGTGTGTAACATTACGAGAATGTGTGCGTCTCTCTTTTTTTCAATTAGTTATTTATTTATTTTCTTCTTAATTGCTGCATTTTTTCCTTATTTGCCGCTGGGCTTTGTCATTGTATTTTCCGTTTCATGTTTTTCACAATCCCATCCTCATCCGGTATCCCCTTGACTTGATATTATATTCGGTTTCCTCAGCATTCTTCTCTTTGTTTACTTCTTCACACCTTATTTTCATCCGATTATTGTTTCCTAGACGATAAATCCATTTTATTTTTTTCTTTGTCTTTTATGGTATTTTTGTTAACAAAAGTTGGGTGAATAGCATAAAATCATAGATTTCTACCCAATGTATATAATGGAACAGTGTTTGGTGCTTGCAAATTTACAGTGAGATGCATACATTAATTCCAAGTGCTTTCAATTGTTCAATAAAAAATAGGAAACAAATAGGAAAATAGATATTTTCCTTATAGGGTTTCTCTTTGTAACTAACCACCTGATGATATCTGACATTTAATTGTCTTTTTTACTTTTACTACTATTTAGATCGTCTATTACACATTTACGATCCTCTTAAGAAAGAACCGCTTTGTGCAGCACTTTTAAATCATCTAAAACCTAGATAGCACTTTACATATGCAATGAAATTGTTATATCTATGCAGAATTGAGATAGGTCTTTTTAATTTTTTCGGAAAACAGACAGTCTTAGAAATAGTCTGAAGTAAAAATTAAATTAATATTTTGTAAGTGTCTAAAATATGACATTTCTTTAGAAAAAGAAAGCGTATGTTTTCAATGTAACATTACCGCCAGCTTTATTGACAAATAAAGATAGGGTTTCAACGATTAAAACCGTTTGATTTAAATCATCGATTTGAAGCGCGACTGCAACCAAATGATTTTTCTAAACAAAAACATTTGTAAGATTTGTATCACATCAATTTCGTTTCTACTTATTACTTTAAAAAAATTATGATTTAAAAAAACCTGAATAAAAATTACATATCAAGCAGTTCGTAAGTTTTCGAGCCATATAATAAGTATTTGATTTGGGTGACATTAGCTAATCATTTATTATTATTATTGTTCTATATTATTTATTTATATATGCAGTATAAATAAAAATAACTTTAAGAGTAATACTTCTGAATATATTTATTGCCCAGGGTTATAATCCCGGAAATCCTTAATGTATAATGAAATACACCAAATGTTAAATCACTAATTTTACTCGTTATTTTTTCAATTTTTTTTTTTTTCTAAATGTACTTTCACATATTACAGTTCTAATTCATTATTTTGAAGCATATTGCTTCATTATATTAATAAAAGATATAATGTTTATGTTTTCCGCACTAATCGTGTCTTAATTAACTAATATACTCTCTATAATATTGAGACTTTACGAATTAGCATTAGCATAATAAAATCAAATGAATGAAAATATATGCTGCTTGAAGCCGAATTTTCCTGCAGCCAATGTAAATTTACCGGAAACACACAGAACCTCCGTTATGTAAGCACTTCCTCCGTCGTAACCGAAATTTCCTTTCAATTGGTGTTTTGAAAACCGGAAACTCGGTTTTCCCTTAGAACCGACGGTTCACTTTAACGGTCCACTTTAAAGGGACAACTCAGCCCAGTGGGGAGCGCATTTTTCGGGAAAAAGCAATAGGCAGAGGTCCCAAAATTTCAACAACACATTTTTTTCACGCTTATCAGCTGTCACGTCGAAAAAAGAAAGCGATTTTGATTTCGAGCTTTGCGGACGCGCTAATGACGTCCGCTAACGAAATAACAAGTTTTCATCTGAATGGACCCGGCCATTCAGTTGGCTTATGCAAATCGACGACAAAAGGCGTCCGAACCAACAGGCGGTTTCGCTTTCAGTTTTGTTTTCTTTTTTCTTCTCCTTTTTCTTTTTGACTTGTAATTATGGCGAGTCAAAATGAACGCTGCAATACGATTATGGGAAATAATCGCATTTGGATGTGACCTTTCAGGTGGATTCGAAGCGTTTCGAGACAAATATCCAGAATGGTGCGAATGCAGTCCAACTAGTTCCGAAGGTTCGTCCAATCAGGAGATAAACGAAGGCGAATTAATGGGTCTGCGATCTCTGCGCATTTCAACGCCTCCGACCAGGGCTTACTCCGATTCCGATAGTGACAGTACTTGTGATTCAGTAGGTTAGTGTCCAATCACAATCATGATAGTATTTTTCATTAATAAAATAAATAAAGGATAACAACTTTCAGTACATGTAATAGGCAGTCAAGTATACACTTAGCAAATGTTAACAATCGTTAATTATGATTGCACTTTTTAAGTTGAATTTTTTTAATTTGAAAACAAAAAAATAGAAAACGTTAGATGAAGTATTTTCCTTTTTATACAAAAGTTACACAAGTTAATATAAAAGTTTTATATTAAAGTCAGTTCTGCATCCTTCAAAAGTACAAGATAGACTATCGATTAAGTATAAATTCATTAAAAAAAAACCGTTTAATCTTTGTTGTCATTATTGTATTGTATTTTTTACGCAGTTGTTGATATGAAAGAAAAAAATGATATATGAAAAAATGATATGAAATACTGTTTTTGAGATGTGACAGAATAAATATGTATTCTTTCTGTTTGATACTTTAGGTCCAGACGAGGACAAAGATTTTCCCGTTGAAATTTTACCTCATTTGTATCTCGGGAACGCCGCGAATAGTGAAGATGAAGAGGCCTTAAACCGTCACCGGATACAATACATCCTGAACGTCACCCCAGACTTACCAAATGTCTTTGAAGAAGCTGGTTCGATAAAGTACATGCAGATACCAATTAGTGACCACTGGAGTCAAAATTTAGCTAGCTTTTTTCCTCAAGCCATCCAGTTCATTGGTAAGATGTCCCTTAATACAGACCCCTATACTTTTAAATGATAATTCGATTTTCATTGGAAATTTCCGACTACAAATTTTTTCCGTAAGAACCGTACATTATTTTATTATCCTGAGACAAACTCAAATTATATTAAAAATCAATAAATATATAAAGTTACCAGCCAGCTATACATCGATTTATATATAACAACTATTATAAGTATTTTTTATGTTACAAATGACTTGTACCATAAAAAACTGAAAATTCTGCAATTACAGAAGAAAGCTTTAAACCGATTAAAGATTTAAGGAAACAGTTGTGGGCGCGCAGCGAGCCTACAACTTTTACCCTGTAGTTATTATCAATGTGTGATTTAATATTTAGTAAGAAACATCAGACAAAAATATAGTTTATTCGTTATTATTAGTTCATTAATTTTCATAAATATTTTCTGTAATTCCAAAACAACTATTTTTGGTGCGAAATCGTTGATTCAAACTTGCTCTTCCTGTTCGACGTGGCTTTAACGAATTTAAAATAAAATTTCCAGTGGAAAAACACAATATTTAATTACTCTTCCAACTTGTTTCAACATTTTAACCCACCGTTACGTTGCACAATCGACGTTTAATTGCAATATTCACTTGTACAATGACTTCTGAAAATTAAACGTTGAGTTTAATACACTAAAATAAAAGTTGTAATGATGTAGGACAAAAAATGCAAAGAGATAGGATAGAGGAAATTGTTTACACATCATTAAATATATAAAACCTTAATTTATATCAAAATACGTCTATCATCAGACACCGCCACGATTCATTGTAGGATATTTTTAACTAGTCATTGCTAAATCTTGAATCAAAGTTATCAATCAGAAAATTTGGTATCTGTTCTAACTGCTGCTTGGATTCATTCATAAAAATAAGCGAATGTCATTTAAACAACGTTTATCAGGTGATTTAAATCTAATTAGTCTGACGATTATCAGATTTTGGCAAATACAAATTTCGATAGAGTCGATTAAACTTAATTAAGTAAAAAAGGTTCCTTCGAACAGAATGAAATCAAAGAATACTTTTTTACTTTTGTTTACCAAAAAAATGATTTTTTTACTGATCACTGGATTATACAATAACTTTATTTAAATAATTTGTAAAACTTGAATGTATAAAACTTCTTAAAAATGAGCAATTGTTTTCGCTACTATAGTATGAGAGAATTGCCTTCTTTTCCCACTTTTTTTGTTATTATTGTAATTTACTATTTCCAGCTGAGACTTGAAACATGTTTCTCGATCATTTACATTCACATCTTAATTTAGATAATATAATTATTTGCATTTCAACATATATA
>JABFPB010003686.1:0-16480 GCA_022817645.1 Ceratoteleas bidentatus
GAACTGTTTTCGGGACGAACCAACCTCAAATCAAAGCGCTCTAGCAATTTGGCAAATAAGTGACAACTTTTAATTAATCTTGTAACTTACAACTTATTAAATAAATTAATTTTGTTGTAAAAATATGGTTTTGCGACATTTCGAATAGAATGCGCGAGGATAATCAGGTTAAAATTAGTGACATTAACTTTTGGATGTGACTGTCATGCCATTACCACCTTAATTCTTTAATATTACTGATTTATTAATCAGAATATGAAAGATATTATATCCTTTTTTAAAATATTTTTAGTATTCTTTAGTATTCTCAGAACTCTAAAGATATTATATCAGAATATAAAATTCGATTACTAATACTGAATTAATAATCGAAAAAATGTTTTTCTCAGGAAACGTGTAAAGACAGCATGGAGCACTTGTGCAGATTGGTCGACTATGCAGTGGCCATGCGACATCGTCTCGAAGACGTCAACGTTCACTCGTTCAACAACTTTGATCTCAGAGTTGGCATCAGCTGTGGCCCGTTGGTTGGCGGTGTTATCGGAGCTCGTAAGCCGGTCTTCGATATCTGGGGAAACACGGTCAACGAGGCTTCCAGGATGGACTCGACGGGAGTGATGGGCAAAATTCAAGTGCCCAGCGAAATCGCTAGGGTACCCTATCAATTCCAATCCATATAATTTTACTTTATAACTGATGAAACAATACGAAAAAAATCGCAATTTTTTAATTTGTATGTTTAGGTACTGGAATCCCGAGGGTATCAAACCCAAAAAAGAGGACTGATCGAAGTGAAAGGAAAAGGCAACATGGAAACGTATTTTGTACTCGGGAAAGGCGGTCTTCACGCGGAAGGCAGTTCCAGACGCCGAAGCACTTGCCGCAGCCTGGCTGCTGTGGTGTTCGGCGTTGTGCAGGCGCGTCGCAAGCAGATGCGCGCCGTTCAACGGACATAATAACTTAAGCTAACATCAAACTCTTGTATCATCTCAAAGTTCTGCGTGAACTATAATAAGAATGTGATTGGATGAAACAATACTTATTTGCGCGTGTAAAATATAAATTATTATAGTAAAATAAAAAAAATACACTGTGATTCGACAAAGAATGTGTTTTATTGTTTCGTTTTCTACAAAAATAAAATCGTACCAAAGTTCCTTTCCATCGAACATATCAATGATTAATCTTACGTTGTATCACGAACTCGTAAGTGTTTTTGAACGATTTACACATGTTTTTAACATAACAACATCGTGGAGATAATTTATTCTTTGAGAACTAACGAAAACTAGGAATTACTTGATCTTCAGTTTTGTAAACAGAAAATAACGCCTTGATTGAACCCTTTCATTTATGTATACATGAGTATACCATACTTTCGAACGTTTTCATCGTGACGAGCACTCATGATATGCATACGAAGTTGGAAAACTCCGAATATAGCCTCTTTGCAAAACTTGCAAATTATTTCCTCAATGCACTTTTGCGGGTCTCTGAAAAACACATAAATCATTAGTTCAAGAAAGGCAATAATGGGTCGAGATAAATTAAGGCCAATCCACTTACGAAGCTGCAAATGCACGCAGTTCATCAATATGCTCCACCATTTCCTCGTAAAGCGGATCCTTAGGTACCAACTCCAAAGCATTGTGCAACGGATAAATAGTGCTCTTTATGAGAGAACCGTTCGCAGGCTGCAAAACCAGGGAATCGTCATACTGCTTCCACTTTCCGACCTCTTTCGTAAACTGAATTTTCTGGGGCAATCGTTCCTTTTCGAAAATCGCGAGGAACGTTTTCCGAACTTTTTCCTGGCAATTGGCAGTCTCTTCCTCATCAGTTTCCCTGACTTCAGGAACATCCAGTATTACGTTGAACCAGTGACGAAGTTTGTTGACCTGAAAACGGAATGCAAATTTTCAGTTACCAATTCTTCTTTCGCAGTTTTATACATTTTTTAAAAACTCAACCCACCAACAATAAATCATTATTATCGATCTCCACATCAAATCCAACCTCCATATCGTGTTCCGGGAACAAGCTTTGATTGGTAATTGGTAAGTGTCCCAACCCGCACAATCCGGAACTGTACCTGTCCCCGAATCTGTTCCTCCTCAGCTCAATTTTCGGCGCGAATATCAAAACCAGCAGCGACGTCAATCCCGCCACGTTTGGCATCAGCGTAGTATTGTCAATGTTCAGCGCAGCGCCTGACTGGCCCTGTAAAACCTGACCAGCCACCAGCAACCTCCGCTGATCGTTATCCGGACTGCTGTTGAGCAGAACCGAGTTGACCGACGTCGTCATAATCTTGACCTTTTTGCCACTGCCTGCGAGAATCAGCGAAAACAGCTGCATCTCCAGTGGCGAGTACGGGCCCCTCAGAGTGACTGATATGTTGCAATCCGCCTCCGAGATTTCGGCGACCTTGAACTGCACGTCGTTTTGGTCGTGCTGATTTTCCTCGTAGAACTGCTTCTGCTTCTCATTCAGCTGCGGAGCCATTTCGCGAACCTCGTGGCTCTTCTTCGACACGTATCCCTCCTCCCGATACTCCGCGTGACCTTCGGTCACCAGCCAGTCATTGACCTCGATGCGAGTTCGGTCTGGAAAATCGCATTTCAGCGTGACGGTGATCAGACCGTTGACGACGGAGTACACTTCGATGTAACACATTGCTTGCAGAACGATCTTCTTGAATGCTTCTCGGGCTTCGGATGTATAGTTGCCATCTACTCGGCGAGTCTCCACGGGTTTCACTCCCATCAGGGTACATTCCCAGGCCAAGGAGGGGTAGGTCATAACTTGGTTGGGCTTCTCGAACTGACGAAGGTCTGAGACAAATGCCTCGTGGACTTTGCCGGTGTCTACGAAGAAGAGGCCGACTTTCTCTTGGTTGTTTTCGATGGTTATATTCTGAATCATGGCGCGGTAGTTGAGGAGACGACCTTTGTCGGAGAAGGAAGCGATGACCAGTTCTCCGATGAATGGTTCGTGGTCCAAGAGAATCAGTTTCGAGTCGTTTTGAACCTCAGTTTCGATTTCACGGTACATGGAGTAGGTCTTCTTGTTGCGGACCCAAAATTGCGAAGGGTCGGAGATCTGAAAAATGAAATTGCATGAATTAAAATTATATTTATTTATGTGTCTTAGGATGTCTAGCAAAGTGGTTTTACAAAGTTTTGGTTTTTCATTGTTTCAGAAAATTTCCCAGTTATTGAAAAGATATTTCTAGGACTTGAAAAGTGTAAAAATAGTTAATAAAGTAAAATGGAAGAGTGATCACTTGTATTCAACAAAAAAATTCCATGACTTTTTCAGGATTTCCAGAGACATTTGCCAGTTTTCTCTGACTTTTTTCTAACACAATTTGAATTCGTTTAATTACATTAATGAATTCAAATTACATTAAATTTAATTACATTTTACGAACAAAACAGTCAAATTTCCATATATTTAAAAAATTTTTCTTGAAACTATATTCCTGAACCATTTCAACATACTTTGATAATCGATTTTCCAGTTCCTGGATTTTCCAGTTACTAGACACCCTGCAGAAGTAAAGTATTACACATCGTAACTCCATACCTCAGTAAATATGACCGGAACTTGAACAGTATCCAAACTTGGCAATTCAGGGCGCACATACTTATACCTCACAACCGCATCCCCGTTCACCGGTTGCTGTTTTTCGGGGGTCTGCTCATTGTCCCCCGAGACTTCATTCAACATTTGCCCCTCCTGATTTGGCTGCAAATACATCGCCGAGTAGCCAAACTGTCTCTTTATGTTCAAATCTATCATCTTTTGCTTTGCTTCCTTCACACTCATCAACGGCATCCTAATGTCTCCATTGTCTCGCATCTTCAGAGCCCTGTAAACCGCCGTGGACACTTTCCCAGGGACTTTGAATTCCGCCGGATCATCAATATGCTTCAATTTCATCGAATCTGCGCCGAAAGTGATATACGCTTTATTCGTATTATCAAACGTGACCCGCGTCTTCGTCACCTGCTTTATGCCACAGCATCCTTCAAATATTCTCTGGAAGTTTTTCACGTACAAAGCTCCCGGTTGTTCGTGAGGCCAGCCTTTTACGAACACCGTTCGGTTCGGATCGAGTCCAGCGATCTCCTTCAGATTGTCATGCGCAGTGATCTCATTTTGCGTGTTTTGGAAGTAGTGTGGGTAAAATGCACCGGCTATCACGGTCTTCAAGATGAAACTGTGTTCGGGAATTTTCGGGTCGTCGAGATTCTGGATTCCAGCTGGGATGTGTATGCCCGCGTACTTCAGACGAGTTGTTAACTCGGTGATCAGGGTGTTGATCTCATAGAGTACGCGAAGTTGGATGAAGTGGCGCTCAGCCCATAACTTTTCGGACTTTTTGTCCTTGATGTGGCGGTTCGCTTTCTCAGCTGACCACATGTTGAAAACGTTGAGGAAAGCGATGGAATCGCTGCTGGAGCACTCTGACCATTTCAGTTTCATGCTGAAATAAAAAAGAAGAGTAATGGTTATTAGAAGAATTTATTTAGAATTTGCATAATGGATGAATAGCTTGCATAATGGACTGAGCAAGTCAACTGACCTATAAGCTTGCAATCTCTTTTGAAATGGAGTGCTAAAAACGCTTTTGGTACTCATACTGGCTCCAATGATAATTGCACTTCTCAGAACGCCAAACGCGTGTCCCAAAGCGATCAGTTTGGAGACGTTGATGTTGACTGGCAAGGAAGCCATCGTTCGTCCAAGTCCGGTTAACTTTCCGTCATATGCTTCCATATCTTCGGGGATGTTTATGATGGCTCCAGCTTCTTTTAACAACAGTATGGTGCGTTCGAGGTTGCTCAGATCGGGAGGGTCGAGGGAAAGAGCAAGCAAGCTTTTTGGCGATCCCATGTCCAGCAATTTGGCGTTTAGGACCACGTGTTCCAAAGGAGCTCGCTGCATTTCTGGGGGACTTTCTTCGACCAAACATTCCTGCAAGGAAATTGAGTAGTAAATGTTTTGTGGGATTTCTGGATTTACGTTTTGAAACATACATCGTAGAACTGTTTTGGGACTAGTCTGTAAACTCGTCCTGCGATGGTTCTTCCTGTCCTTCCAGCTCTTTGCTCACAATTTGCTTTGCTGGCCCAGTTCACTTCCAGGCATTGAAAATTGGTTTCTCTGCTGGTTACGAGAGTTTTTGCCAGGCAAAAATCGATAACTGGAAAACATTGTAATTAATAAATTAATTATAATCAATTTTACTTTGAAAAAATGTTATTTCGGTATGTAATCAATAATTATGCAGAGAAAAGAAGAAATTGTAGAATAAAGATTAAAGCTATAAAATGAGAGAAAAGTGAAATAATTGCGATAAAAAAATTTTTTATATTTTTAAATATTATACTTTAGTTGTTTGTATTATACCGAAAAATGCAAATGTATTTCAATAGAGAGAATGAAAACTGTAGTAGAATGCTTTCTAAAATCTTACGAGGCTGAAACTTTTGATATGTATATACAAACCGTATTTCACATCAGGAACTGTAATACTGCTTTCAGCAATGTTGGTCGACAAAATGATTCGCCGGTATCCTTCTGGTGGTGGTTCAAAAACAACTTGCTGCTCTTCATTTGTTACAGTCGAATGCAATACAACAACATCCCACTTAGGATCACTTTTATCTATGAAATTTAAAATCGTCTGATGCAGTTCTTCAATCTCCCATATTCCTGGAAGAAAGATCAATACCACGTGACGGTTCGTCTCCACGTCTTCTCCAATGCAATCCAGTTCATCAAAGGCGACAATTAGTTTAACACAAATATCCATCATCTCTGGACTGATTCTGGGACAATCGATTGACACTTTTGGCAACTGAAATTAAAAGGTTGCATTACAAAATCAGATCGTAATTTACCCAAATTATCTTAATTCCATTGCATTTTCTTACCATTCCCAAGGAGCTGAGCTGGCACAAATAGTACTTTTCAATTTCAAAGGCATGTTCTTTGGCGATGTCAATAATGGGTGCAGGCTCCATTTTATCATTAATTGGGTATGAGAAATACCGGGAAAACTTGTCCACATCAATGGTAGCCGACATCAAAACGACTTTTACTGAACGTGAATTTGTGCGCAAAAGTTTTCGCACGACCAATAATAAGAAATCCATGTCTTGGTCTCGTTCGTGTACTTCGTCAAGAATAACGTGTGTATAGTTGAGCATATTTTTTTGACGAATAAGAGACCTTAGAAGTACCCCAGTTGTGCAGTAAGTGAGTCTCGTATCACGAGACGTTTTGTTCAACATTCCTACTTTGTATCCCACTAATGTTCCCACAGGCCAGTCTCTTTCCTCTGAGACACGTTTTGCGATACTAGTTGCTGCAATTCTTCTTGGCTGAGTCACTGTGTGATTACATCATTAACATTTTTAATATTTAATTTTTATTATTGGACTGAAAAAGATCTTTTTGATTTAAATAAAAATTGTGTAATATTCTCAATTAATTTGACAAATATAAATTAATTGTTCATTATTTAATACTTTATAATGATGAAATGAAAAATAACTCAAGTCAGAATCTTGAAACATTTATTATTCATATAGATTGAAATAAATGGCTATTCAGACATTTTAAGAATTAATAATAAGTATAATTTATATTAAGTTTCCAGTTTCTAGTATTTAATTTAAGTTAATTATAAGTTAATGTTTCTTTAAGTTTTAGTTAATTACAAAGTCTAAATTAATTAGATATATAATTGAGTTATTATGCAGTTTTGGTATTTAGTTTTTCGTTCAGTCAAATCATACTTATATACAATACAAATAAACTCAACCATATATTTTAAAAATAACTAGAACAGTTTTTAAAATAACTATAATCTTTTTAAACTAAACAACAAATAAGAGTTTCCTATTTAAAACATTACAATCGGATATCATATCAATGATAAATGTTGCTTTTAGTGTAACATATTATTTTTCACAAATAAAAGTTTATTTTGATTCAAATGACATTTTTTTCTGATTTAAATCATGACCTAAAAACAATTGTAATCATTCCAACTCTAATCAGCACATACGTAAATTTAAATTTTTATATAAGTTTAAATTTTTACTTTTAATTAGTATTTTTAATTACTTATAAAATTAAGTTAAAATATTTACTTTTACACCTATATGTCAAAAAATGAATAAATTACCAATAATATTGCAATGCTGTTTCTTTCTAAAGCTTTGATCCAATATAAACTGAGGGACTTGAGTGGTTTTGCCACATCCTGTTGGACCTTGGATTACGACAACAGAATTGGATCCAATCATTGATATAATGTTGTCTTTTTTAGCATTCACAGGAAGCTGCTGTTTTGGGCGATAAGCTAAGTTGTATGTTCTATGGATTTGATTCAGATCCATTTCTATGACATCGTTTAAGTTGCTGGTTTGCATGGTACCAATTGAAACTTCATCGAAAGGGTTATTGCCGGTGGCATTCTTTTTCGATTGCTGTTAAATAAATTATATATTTTATTATATACAATTTTCGTACTGATATACTGTTAATGGTATTTAAAAACTTGAAAATGAACCAATAAAACATTATAGAAATACATAAATTTCTAAAAATTAAAACTAAGTCAAATAAAAAGTGATAGTAAACAGAAAGAAGATTTCCTAATTCTCACTTAAAAAAACATCAAAATAAAAAATAAAGTGAGATGAAGTTAAGTTTATTTTTTGCTTTCGAGAAATGTTTATCTGTTTACCTCCAACAATAGCCTTTCTTCCTCCTCGATGTACTCTTTTGCATATTCAGTACCAGATTCCGATTTGCAGAGGGTGTTCAATGAAGTCAAAGATGCTGTATCAGCTGCTGCACTAGCTTTGCGGCTTGATTGTGCAGGGAGGACCGTCTTTTTGTACGGTTGAGAAAAATCGAAAAATGCCTTGTAGTTGCTCATCTTTGCTGTAACACAATTATTGAAAACAATTAAAAACACTGTTAAGTTTTAAAGATTTATTTAAAGGTTAAGAAACAGACTTGTTTGAACAGATTAAATATTGTTGATATTACACATTGTTACTGTACATCACATACAATTTAATTGCCACTATTTAATAAGTATATTGATTGGTATTGATTTATAAAAGCAATACACGATTTGATCTCCAAATAAATAATATCAAACAGTACTATGAGATTAATTGAATGTTCATTGTTACATTTAACAAAGTCATAATATATGCTCACTCCTTATTAAAATATGTGGTATTTGTATTACTTGATTAACTTACCTAATTTTTAGGGTTCCCCGATTGTCAAACTATTATATTTTCAATAAAAAATCCGTAGAACTCAATTTTCCGTCCGTTCTCTACCGGTTCAAAATCGACGAATGCGAGGATGAGGGTTTTTCTCTACACATACAAGCCAAGGGTAACACGTCAAGGGCATGAAAAACTTCTAGTGTTTACAATTGTATTTATGAACTAATGGCCTGTATTGGTTGCATCCAAACATCGAAACATGTTGATTTTTATTATAAAATGTAGACTATAATGTAATAAAATATTATTATTTGAATTGATAAACCTCACTTTAAATTAACAATAACTATTTATTTCGAGAAAGTTGCTAAAAATCGAACAAAATATTTTGCTCCAAACCGCAAAAAAAAGCGGGAATTTACAAAATTTTAGATAATGATTTGATTTGATTACCTTAAATTGAATATTTTATTATCTTTAAAAATCTTTATAATCTTTAAAAGTGTGCAAATAAAATAATGAACAATTTTTATTAATAATTTTTATTTTAGCAAGCAATGAACTTTAACTACGTTTAAATTTTCGCGCCAACTTATCATCAACCGCTATACGCGCTTGCGCAACGTCACGAAACCGTGTTTTGCGTGTGATACTTCTGAACCACGTTTTTCTCAATGTTTTCATTTGGGAACAAGTATTTTCAAGTAATGTATTTATTATAAGTACTTGTAATTCAAAAGAGTTCTAAAAACTTACATTTAATTATATATACAAATATATAAAGTCAAAGCTGACAGTCAATATACTGGAAATAATATAAACTAAATATACAGGTAAGCGAGGTTAAATGTTATTACATTTCTGACATATTTATATATAATATAATATGCGAGTGACACATTTCATATGTAGTGGACATTTGATTGTTATACAATGTAATCCAAATTTATTTATAAATTGTGCCACATTGTGTACTGTAAGTGTTGCAATCATTTTCTTAATCAGTAACAGTGTTGACAAAAAATCTATATATTGTCATATAATGTAATTATATTGTTTTGAAATATTCATATTATATTAATTTAATTACAGATTATTGGCAATATATTTTGATAAAATGAATGTTGTGGCATGTGCAGCTTGGGTCAAAAGGGGAGTTGCAGCTGCAGTTCCTGAGAAGGTTGCATTATTGTTTTTAATATTACCTTTACTGTCACATTAACAATAATAAGTTAAATTGAATTATTAATGTTTTTTTTTCTAATTTCTCAGATTGAATTGACAGAGGAGGAATTAGGTGCTGTTATAAATAAGACAAAATCAGCTTTAGAGTATGTATCAATTAAATAATCATAATATAGTTTAATAATGGTTTATAATTTAACTATAATATATTTATTTATATTTTTTATACATAAAATAATTAATAATTATAATTCACTTATAATATATAATATATTTTGAGATATATTTGTTATAATAGGGAATTAGAAGAGGAAGAATCTGAAGATGAAACCGCAAATGGAGCCACTGAAGATGGACCAAGTACATCTGAACAAGTTGATGAGCCGATGGAAGAAGATGAATTTAATTTTAAAGATTACGATAATGAAGGTATACACACAGCTCTAAACAAATACACGTAAATATGTAATCTGCTCTCTTTTTATAGTTCTAATATACGAATATTACACTTGTTTCATTTTAGATGGGTCTATACAATGTCAAGTTAGTGATCTTGTAGTGCCAAATGATGAAAATAATAGGGATCCTTTCGTAACAGGCAATGATGATGACTCTGAAAAAGATGATGATATTATCAAACCTGATGATAATTTAGTTTTAATTGGACATGTTGACAGAGATGCTAGTATATTAGAAGTTTATGGTATGTTATATGTCTTGATAACTTGCTGATTTGTTATTTTCTTAATCTAAAATATATATCTCTACATTTATTTCTTATTTCAGTTTACAATGATCGAGAAGGATCGTTCTACTGTCATCATGACATATTTTTGCCAGCATTCCCACTTTGCATTGAGTGGCTCAATTTTGATCCTAGTTCAGAAAAGCCTGGTAACTTTTACAGCAAATATTTTCTTGTTTATTCATAATAAACTACAACTGTTATATTTAAAAATACCATATTTAAAATTAAAGTTATTTTTATCCATATTTCTCTATTCTTAATATTTGTTTACTAGGTAATCTCGCTGCAATTGGTTCTATGTCACCAGTAATAGATGTCTGGGACTTGGATATTGTTAACTGTTTGGAACCAGCATTCAAACTAGGATGTAAAGCAAATAAGAAAAAGAAACGTAAAGCAGTTGGTCACACAGATGCTGTCCTGGATCTTGCATGGAATACTGAGTTGAAGTAAACTATAAATTATTTTTTATGAGAAAAAAAATAATATACAAATTTTTATTTTAACACTGATATTTTATCAATTAAAATTTACTCAAAAAATAGTGAAAAATTTTTATTTTTCAGTCACATCTTAGCTTCTGGTTCAGTTGACCAAACAGTACTTTTATGGGATTTGGAAAATGGCAAGCCTGCAACAAAACTTTCTGCCTTCGAAGAAAAGGTCCAATCGATAGAATGGAGTCCTAATTTGAATTCTTGTTTATTAACCGGATGCGCAGACAAGTATGATTATTAATTTTTTATCTTATGTTTAATAATCACAAAATTAAATAGAAAATACTACGTATATTAAAATTAAATTAAGTTCAAATAAAACGACTTTCTTCATTATCAGTAGAAAACATAGTCGTTGCAATGTTTCTTCTTTACCGATTTCAGATACGTGAGACTATTTGACTGTTCGACAGACAATAACTTCAAGTCATGGCAAACATCCGGGGAAGTTGAACGGGTAACATGGAATAAAATCGATACCAATATTTGTTTCGTAAGTGTAACTTTATTCCCAAATCAATAAACTTCCCCAATCATTTCCCCACCCGAAAAAAATAATAAAATAAAAGTACAAAATAACTTAATCCAATTTTACAACCACACTTTTTTACAGATAAGTACCAATGCTGGTACAGTCGAATGTATCGATATCCGAAAAGAAGACGACGTTTTATGGAAGACAAAGGTTGACGACAAAGAAGTAACCGGTGAGCATCCAACATTTTTACCAAACCCAACTTTAATCTCGAACTCTTTTATTCCTATTGCAATTGTGGTTAAAATCTAATATATAAACTAAGTAGCACTTGCAATTTTCTCAGATTCTCTTAATTTAATGAAATGTTTTTGAATTGCACTACAGTTACTGTGAAAAAAGAAAAATATGGTGAAAATAGTTCCGATCCAGATGGCGTTCGAAGCATTTCAGATTCCATTAAATAACGATTCAATCGAATCTAAACAATCATCAACTGGAAATCGATAATCAATCGCTCCAATTCCAGGTCTCTGCACAAGTTCGTCCGAGCCATCCCTGCTAGTCGCGGCCTCTGCAAGCGGAAACATCAACGTTTGGGACATAACCGATTACTCCACGGGACTCACCAAACAAGTCTCCCACAAAGCCAGCAATCTGGGCGCGATCCAGTGCCTCGCCGGCAACCCGGACAACCCGTTCGTGTTCGTCGCCGGCGGCGACCACAAGTCGCACAACCTGCGCGTCTTCGACTTCTCGAAACAGACGCAAATCGACGCGCCTTCATAACTACCAATAAAAACCAAACTGTACAAATTCGTTACCGCAAAAATCGGCAAAGAAATAAACGCTCTTTTTGTACGAATCAGCGAGTCCCGTATTTTTTCGATCCAGTCTCCCGGCGGCGCTTTTCCAGCGTGGAAAATCGCGCTAAAAACCCATATGCGCGTCGACAAAAATCGGTACGCATGATAAAGGCGTACGCGGCGGCCCTTCGAGCGACGCTAAAAAAGCGGCGGAAAAAAATAAAAGAAAGCCCCCGGCGTCGCGCTCCCCTTTTTTTACCCCTCCTTGGAGGCACCTGGACCTAAATCCACGTTCACCCTTCTAAGCTTTACCCTAACTTTTTAAATCCCACCACTGCGCCGAACCCCTGATCCACAGTTTACCCCCTACTTGATCGGTCGAAGGGTTGTTTTAAATAATAATAACGCGATTCTCAATTGGGAAGAACCCCGCGCCAGTCGTTGCCTCGGTCCTTGCTGAATAAGACACGTTTGTCGTGTTCCGTTGGACGTTGGACGGCGCGCAGTTTTGAGGTGTCGGAATTTGTGGCAAAGTGCGAGGAACGGTGAAGCCGCGGCGATTCCGCGGAGCCGATTGCGAAATTCGGGGAGAGTTCGTCGCGTGGTTGGAGGAGGAAAAATTGGATGGGAGTAAGTTCGGCGAGGATTTTTTTCTGGAGCTGGTATATAGAGGAAGAAATTTCGGGTTTTACACTCTAAAAACAATCCTCTGACAATTAGAAGATCATTCTTATAATTAGAGGAATATTCTTCTAATAAGTGGAATATTCTTATTATGAATGGAATCTTCTTAGCGTAAAAGGATTTTCTAACAATTTTTTTCAGTATAGTTTAATCGCATTATTATAGTATTATTAGAAATCTAATTTACGAAGAAATACAAAAAAGCAATGTATGTGTTTAGATTAAAAATTTAATTTGGTCTGGGTGGAAAAAGAATTTAATATGAGCATTGGGGAATAATATATTGCCAGGTTATAAATTATGGATGATTGTATTCAAGAGTGGAGGGAGGAGGGGTTGTGTATTTGAAGAGAAATGTTTTTGACTTTGTTGGTTTGAAAATAATTTTACGTATATGATTTTTGGGTAGATCATGTGTAATTAGAATATTTTTTTGTAAAAATAGAGAAGTAATAGTTAATATACAAAAATATACATTTGTTCATTTTTACGCTTTGAAAATGTATGAATGAGGTACAAAATGTACAACTGATACAACGCTGATCAAATTTCTAAAATTGTACTACTTGAAATAAATACGGGTAAAAAAGTAATAGGAGAAAGCCTAATTTAAAATGAAGTTAGGGAAAGGGGGTTAAAGAACGAGGGTTACAGTGGGACAAATCACCCTACATGCTGCATCATCCACGCAGCGGATTTTTTTCTTTTTTTAGTCGGCCACGATTGAAGATAAGTTTTGAGTTAAAAAGTATTAGTTTTTCCGATCGGAAGCTTTCAGCTGTCGAGGGGAAAATTGAGAAAATGTTAATTTATCATTTTTGTCATAAAATTGAAATTAATCAAAATAATAAATTCAAAAATTAGAATATCGCTTAAATATTGAAATATATATAATATATTTTGTTTTTATATTTTTTTTGTACATAAATGTATCCAACAATCTTATTTCAAGTAGAACTAAACCTGAATAAGTATGTCTTAATTGAGACGTTTAGTATTTTATTTAAAACGTTACGCATCTAGTAATTTAAACAGTCGACTTTTTAAAGACACGATGAAATAATTCAAAACGCTTTCATTATACTAATACTTTATAGTATTAGTATATTGAAAGCTTTTATAGTATCACACTGATGACTTTAAAAAATTTATAATTAGTGTTTTGAATTAATCGTTATAACAAGATTCAGATCATTCATAATAACAACATTATTAACAATGTATCAATTAGTTCTTTATTAACGACTCGTCCGAGTTCAATGCTCGTTCAACAAAAAACCAAGTCTCGCCGGTTTTATTCATTTATATCAAAAACATCAATATTCTTGAAGCACTTAAATAATTTATTCTATCAATAAGAAAATAAAAACTTCTCTTTGCATTTATTGATTTACTTCGATATTTCTTAAACAATTTTTGATCCGATTTTCATTACAAACTTGTATTACTACTCCAGTTTGTACAAACTTTTCAGTAAAGTATTACTTAATTAATCTATTCTATAAATTGCACTGATGTAACCGACATACTTTAACAAATTCATTGTCTGAATTCTCTACTGCAAGAAATACTTTATAATATTTTCAGTTTTAAAAACTGCTGTTAAAATTGATCATAACTTCAACTGACGTCGAATAATTTTATAAATTCAACTCCAATGAAAATAATAACTGAAATGCCAATAAACTGAAATAGATTTAATAATGAATCATACGAATAAATCAAATCAAATAATAAATCGTATAATTGTCTAATGTAATATTGAAAATCATTAACTATCCCAATAATTAATATTATTGACAAAAATAACATATCATTATGGATGCACAAATTTTATCACATTAAAACATTAATCTTTTACAATTTCTCAAAACCTACATTTTTTTGGAAAAATTACAACATTTTGCAAAGAATTAAAAAAAATTTTTGTAGCAACAATTTCATATTTTGATTAATCAATCAACACATTATTTACGTAAAAAACATTTTTTCCGACATAAATAACAAAAAATACCATTCAAAATTTATCAAAAAATCATTGAAGCAATTATTACCAGACTTTGTTTAATGTCAGAAAAAAATGCTCGTTTGTCTGCAGCAGTCGCCATTTTCTAAAAGTCGGCCCGGCATAATAAGCGAACGTCCGACGCGTGCAAAAGAAAAGGAGGAAAGCTGATTTCGGGGGGCCGAGGGGACAGCGACCGTGTTTCTGGCAAGTTGGCCCACCGGGGGTGTGTAAGGATCGTCCTTTGACCCTCCGGCTCGCCTGTCCATTGGTCAGATCGTGCTCGCGCGTCTGCCTATAACAACAATATATCGATTATTCCCCAAATTGGGACATCACTGTAATTATCAAACGAAATCATTCTTATGCGAAGCCAAACTTTGGGGGTGTGGCCAAACTTGTATTATTCGGGCACCCCGGATTCGGGCGTATGGATACATCGCCGAAAAAACGTATGCGAACACAAGACAAAGCGTTTTGCGTCTGGTTTAACGAGGTTTTCATTAGGGAGGAGTTAGACGAGCAGACTTATTGAATACTTACCTTGCTCAAGAATTATAAGCAATTTAAGACACAGTGGCCGAAAAATATTTTAGGACGATTGTTAGGTTCTAGTGGTGTGAGAAATAGATAATGATGATAGTTTCTTATTTTGGTGAGGTTGATGGGGGTTTAATGAGTGGATGGAAAGATGATTATTCATTAATTGGGATAATGGTTGTAAAATTGTAAATGATTGTTTGGAGTTTTATAGAGAGAGTTAGTCAATGATCTGAAAAGATGAGAATAATGGATTGTTGGATCTTGAATAATTTTGAATAATTATGCAATTAAAGTTAAAACGAGTTCATTGCGGTGGAGACTGGAGAGATCTTTTTTTGAACTGTGCATAGAGTTTTCAACTAAATTTTCACACTGTTATATCAGTTACTTTTCTTCTTTTAGAGAAAATTATGTTTTGGAAATACATAAAATTTGATTACTTCAATCATAATCTGGAACACTGTTAGAATTGGTATGCGTTACAGATATTTTTAGAGTTTAATTGTGTATTTGAAATGTGATTCGACATTTTTAAACAAAATTAATACTGTTTCGAAAAACACATCGAGGCAAAAACTATTGATGCTGATTCAGAAACGTTAAATTTGAAACGAAATGTATAAAACCGTCATTTTCACATTTAACAAACAATAATTGTTTCGAAACTCTTTAATGGAAAAAATCCTTTTTTGAAATATATTGTAACACTAAAATATGTTTTTTAATTTCGTGTCTCCAATTATTAAATCATTTAAACACAAAATTTTACAACATTTCTCAGTTTTCGTTCAAACTGTTGGTTTCTGATTGAGATAATATCCAAAGTACTTCCATCACTAGTATTTTTCCGTACATTTTTTAATTATTTTTTTCTCACTTTCTCCATATTACGAGGAAAGAAAAGTCTATTGAAATGTTTTACTACATTTTAGCAAATTAGTACACTGAAAAAAGGATTGCCTGCTCTAGACAATAAAAGGTAGTGACATCAAAACAAAACTAAAAACATCATATAGTTGGCAATCCCCTTGCGTACCCAGTTAAAAATAGTATATTTCGTACCAAGGGCGCAAATGAGCGGGCGGGAACGAGCTGTCGGAAAAGTGGCCCGCGGGCGCAAAATGCAATTTTGCGCCCTAGGGCCTTTTTTCCGCCCGATCAGTTTCCGCCCGAGGGCGGAAAAGAACCACTTTGCGCCCGATATGCAGGCACGAAATAGTTATTTACGTATCAAGGGCGGAACGACACGCATTTCCACGAGTGCGAA
>JABFPB010003687.1:0-16482 GCA_022817645.1 Ceratoteleas bidentatus
AGTAGTTTATACTGTTTTGGAAGCTTCGTCCTCGAATTACTATAAAATATAGCACTTTTTATGCAATTTTTCCCTCCTTGTGGACGTTGGAGTTTTTCTTGATCAATCTAAACATTGCGGTTTATTTGCGACAATCTAAACACTAAGATTTTCTCAGGAAATCTGAACATTGGGGTGTTTCTTCGACAATTAAGAATTGGGGTTCTTCATTGGACAATCTGAACATTGGGGTTCTTCATCGGACATTTTAACACCGAGGTTCTTCATCGGCCAATCTGAACCCTGGGCTTCTTCTTTGACATCAACTATATACCTGTCAAATTTAATTTCGCATATCTTTTAAACAAGGTGCCCTTAAAAATTTCCTACATTCACTTACTACATTTACCATCAAATAAGTCTCTTCATTACATTCTCTATTGAATGTACTATCTCCCAAACAAAAATAACTATCAAAACTTCAACTAAAAGCTAAACAAACTTCTCCTAAAACCCACCTACATTTCCAAACCCACTTAACCTCCCCTTAAAACCAACTTAAACTACCTCCCAACCTCATTTCAACTTCATTCAATATCCATAAACAAACCTATTTACCCCTCACGAAAACTTCTCGGAAACTTCGACCCCGACCGAAGTTTCTCCCACTCGTGCCCCGGCCCCCATTTACCCTTTCCCCGGGGTGAACCGGCGCGCCGTCGCTGTCGGCGGCGGCTGCTTAGACGCGGTCGTCCGGGGCGCCGTCAGTCAGTGAGCCGCTCGCGACCAATGGCGCTCGGGTCGTCGCTGCCAACGACCCACTCGCCGCGCGGCCGCCCCCTCGTGCCCCCGCCGCCCTATCCGGCGCCCGGCCCGCGCGCGCCCCGCGGCGCGCGGTAGCGGCCACCCGGTCCATGCGCTCTCCCTATGGCCGTCAGTCGCGGTCGGTGCGCCCATGCTCGCGCTCGCACAGCCGCTCCGCAGGACATCGACGACATCCTGGTGCTGCTGCTGCGACTGAGACAGCGCTTCCTCGTGGCGGTGCACGCGATCGGCAGACGGGTCTCGTCTTGGCCGGCACGCAGAGGACTGACGTGAGTGACGGTTCGCGAAAAATGCAACAAGTGGGCCCTGTAAAAAGAGACTAATGGAAAATAATGGAAAGAAATAGGGCTGAGAGCAAAATAAAAAAGTAAGGGATTGGTGACGAAACGGGTGTTGCATATTTCTAATAAGCAGAAGTAATTGAAAGTTCGTGGAAATTTATTGAGAAGCTTCAATGAATTTCCAAGTGGAAATAGAATCCTGGTTTTTCTTCGATAACTTTGATTGTCTGTCTAGACGGCACTGAGAAAACCAATTCGTAAAAGGTACTTGTAGCGTAATTTTTATGATGTATATCGCAAAAAGTACAAAGAATTTTTTCGTAGAAGATTACTAACTTATTTGGTTTTCTAACCTCAAATTTAATTTCTTGTTTACTTGAAGCAATAGGGAGGAATTGCAAGTAATATAATCGTCAGTTATTCTGTTATTTTTTTTGAAAAAGTGAATTTGTTTCCAGCTCTATTTCTTTCTTTTTCTTTCTATTATTGTCTTTTTAGAGGGAGAGTAGATACTGAGAAAAATACACTCGAAAAAGGGTCGGGTTGGAGTAAGAAGATTGTAGATTGTAGGAAGATTGTATTGCACCGGAAAAAATGGTCTGCCAAATTTAATGCTGTTGCTGCAGAATGGATCTAGTTTTGCTAGATCAGTATAAAGTTGAGAGAAGATTTTTTACGGTGTAGAGGAATACTGTCTTAGGAGAGGTGTTTTGTAATAGGAATTCTGGTATTAAAAAGAAATTTCTTAGTGATTTTTGGGGTGGGTTCGTTTTCGATGAAAAGAATTCGTGGTGATAGAGCAAAATCGCTTTTTCCTTTTTCACAGTTTCGTTTGAGTGTGAAAAAGCAAAAAGGATTCGTGATGAAAGAGTAAAATCGATTTTATTTGAAAGGATTCCTTTTGTTGGAAAAGACATTCGTTTCGGGACGAAATAGTGTAATTTTTGGCTAGGAATCGTATTGAATCAAAGGGAGTATTTTTCTTAGTATGGAGAAAATTGTAAGACAGTGATTCGGTTATTGCACACGAGCGCTGCACACCTGCAGCGTCGTAAAAAATGTGCGCCAGGTGGAAATATGACTGGCTAAAATGAATTGAAATTAGATTCTATCATTTTTATTTATAATTTTGAATTTGAAAACCTATTACAACTGACATTTGTTTTTAATGAAAGAAATTAAATTATATGATTATTTAAAGTAATCTACATAAAAAATTACTTTATTTAAAAATAACTAATAAATAAAAAATATTATTTGAGTAGATTTTTCAAATATTATTCAATTTGTTTAATCAAAAAGAAATGTCAGTTGTCAAATTGTTGTTTTGAGGACAAATTTGATTAAACAAAACATACAATTAAAAATGTAGTGTTATATAAAAGTAAAATTGTTTTTACTTTTACCTTATGTTTTCAAAACGTTAAAATAGTCCAATTTCACTCTAATGACTTTCTAGACTCGTATCTTAGTATAAACATAATTTGCACGGGTGCGACTATAATGTCCGTTCATTACACATAAAAAACTAGCAGAAAAGTTCCCTGCATTGCATTTGACATTGGGTCATTCTAAGACGTACATTATGGGTCGTGTGCAATAAATTTTAAATTATTTTTATCTGTGCCGAAATTTGATCATTTGTAAACAAATGACTGAGCAGTGTGCCACAAACGATTTCTTGATGCTTGGTGCGTATAATGTACTCAGTCCTTTGTTTACAAAACTTCTTCACTAACTTTCAGCACATACGACTCAATCGTGTGCAATAAATGAGTCAGTGTTTTACAATTTTCTTCGTGTACGCAGCAAAAAAGTTTGCATTTCGTGCCAAAAGTAACTTTTAGTGTGCATGTAAATATATTTTTAGCTGTGAAGTGTTACATTACAATCTATGGATTTCTTCAGTTCAAAACCCAGTAAAAACACAAAGTAATTGCAAAGTATTTTATCACGAAAAATAGTTAAGAGATTCGATGGAGGATTATGTGGAAAGATGGATCTTCGATTAGTTGAAAGAATTAGCGAAGTTTGTGAAGTTCGAAATGGTCACTTTTGAAGTTCAAAACATTTTCTACTGAATCATTGGTTCATGTGAATGAAGTTTTAAAAAAGAAGAGGCGGTTTTAAAAAAGAAAAGAAAGTTTTGAGTTCAGGAAAGACGAATTTGTTTATGGAATGCGAAGAATATATATTCTAGTAAAATATGTATAAAATTGGAGCAGATTGCACAGTTGAATGAAGTTGGTAAAGTAAATTTTATATTTGCATACAATCGAACTTGAAAAAAATGTTAAAGGTATAAATAGTTTTTCATTTTTCCGTAGACTTAATCATTTGAATATGAAGTTGTACATCAGGAAACACAACGACGATAAGTTTAAAGTCTGAGAACAGTTTAAGAAGTTATTGCGAATGTAAACGGTCATTATAAGTCGTTTCTTACATTTTATAAGGATATAAACGCGAAGTACTCTTACCAAATGACTCAGCACGAGTTTCAGGATAATTGCTCAGTAAAGTAGCGGTTTGAAAAGTAGTTCAGCATGCAAACAGCCATTGTAATGGGAGAGCGTACTTAAAGTAGCTTTCGTACTTCGATAATCATTACACATCCTAACATTGACCTTCAAATTACATGTAATGTTTCAAATTCGAACGATTTATCCCGAGACCTTTGTTGTCTTCTTCGAACCAGACTCCCATCAAAACTATAGCTGATTGCTGGAACTGAATTTCAATCTGACTTTCCATAATCAGTAAATTAATCTGCGATAACCATCTCGTTAGAAACTTCCATAACCAGCTTCGACTCTAAGTGTTCTTGAATTTTATGTAAGGAAACAGAATCAATATCGGAATGTTGTTTACCAACTGTACATCATTACCTCTCATCCGAGCCAACTTCTTAATATAAATCGACTGCATTGTTTTTACATTTCAATAAAATAAAATCGAAAAAAAAATTCAAAATACAATTCACTTATAGGGGCAATATAAACACTACTTTTTTCCATTTTATCTACTTAATCGATGTCCAATAAGTATTCGTCATTTATGAACTTCATTGCACAGCTTAGCTTCGATGACGCAAACCGTTTACGATCCCAACTGAAATTTATTTTCGCACTACACGCACGAGGTTCGTGACTTTTTGAACTTCATCGGTGACCCCGACGAAGCATTCCAACAAAGTGATGCCGGATTTCCATTGGGAATTGCAAAAAAATTCGAATCTGGTGGAGTTTTTGGAAACTATAAACAGTGGCTTAAAATATACGTAGTATATTTTGATGTAAACGAAAAAAACATCGCGGTTGTAAATCTCGAATCATGAATTTATCGTTCATGAATTTATAATTGTGAATGTAAAAATGAATATATATATTCATTTTGTCATATGCAGTGTGTGTTTCTGTTATTTACAAAACTGTTAAAAAATTATTAAAACCATAACTTTATCTCAGGGAAGTAAAACAAAACTAAAAAAGTGCTCTTCTTGACGTAGCTTTAAAATAGAAACAGATTACATCCAGCTATTAAATAGAAAAAGACAGAAATATGAAACGCAGTTTGCTTGTTGTTTTATGTCTGCCATGTTTGTATGTGCTAATAGCGCCACCAATGGATCCTGCACCTCCCAATCCGAAATAATAATTATTACGCGCGAACAAGGCCGATATTCCGGTTCGTCGGCGAACGATTTTTGCGGCCTCGTCGATCAATCGTTAAAGTCGACGCGACATTATGCACGCTCGGGACAATTGAAACGCCGCATTAACAGCGTCTCGTAAAATTAGTAATAGGCTCGGTAAATTTTTACGACGCGACTTGCGGAATCGGCATTGCCGATCCCGAGATCTTAATTGTAAATCGCGTCGCTGGAATCCTTAATGTCGAATATAATTGCCGGACGACAAAGTAGGTGGCTTTTTGCGCGACTTCGAGCCAAATTTGGCAATCGCGAGGCGGAACGAGCTGTCCATTTTTCGGAAGTGTTTTTCGAACGTGTTTTTCATCTTTCCACACAATCTTACTTGCGAGACTCAATGCCGAAATTAGAGGAAACCAGTGTTGGGTATTATTTGTAATTTTATTTATTCGAAATGGTTGGTTATATACATTGTTGACACTTGGAAGTGTATAAATATACCTATAAGTTAAAAATGTCGACACGTCGACACAATTGTTTTTAATGTCTTTGGATGACTAATAAATATAATAGTGTTTTAAAAATGCAAAATAAATCGACATATTTCAACAAATTTCATTTATACAGTTTTTATGTCAAGTAAACTGATACATTTTATCTAACATTTCTCGTGGAAAATACTATTTTACCCAGCACTGGAGGAAGCCTTTGATTTCGGAAACGTGTTTGCGACAAATCGAACGTATCCACAATGGGACGTTCGATTTGTTTGGCGTCGCGTGTTTACAGTCGCGTGTCAAAAATCGGGGGCAAAATGGACCGTCTGAACAATTGCTGGAGTGAGAGGGCGCGCGCGATCTTGCGTCTCGCTTTTTATCACTAATTCAGGCGGCTGAATGTTTCACGTGGTCCGCGGTTGACATTTGAGAAAAGTCAGTCGATCCGTTGGCTCGGCGCTGCAAAATTGATGCCGCGCGCGAATTTAGAGCAACGCGACAAATTTTCCATCGGATCAATTACAGAGACCGCTCGGCTTCATTGGCGTTAACGAGACATAGCTTTGAAGCGCTCGGTGCGCCAATTGGCCCGGCATTCCTCAGATAGTGGTGCCATCTATTCGCACGCAGTAAAATATAGTCGAAATTATATATAAATAGGTACACTGTAAATTCAGTTCTGTAAAATTACAAAATTTTACGTGAAAAACGTCAAAGTCACGTGATTAAAATTTACGTGAATTTCGAAATAACATGTCGAAAATCATGTAATTTTACGTGATAGTTTTTTAGACTACGAGTTTATAGTGTATGTTTTCGTAAAAAGGTTATATTTTCAATACATGTTCCATATGGGACAAGAGACTTTCTGGATTTGCGAAGTACTTGCGAAGTTCAAGGTAATGTCGGAGAGAGATGAGCATCTTAAATCGACCAGATCACGATAGAGCTTTGCAGCGAAAACAATCAGCTAGAGTACAATATACCGTATGCAATCGAAATGTTTTTCGTACACAGTAACAGTTTCCTTGGATTCAAAAATGTTAACCAAAGCAAACAAGTGTAAAAAGTATAGGTATTCTTTGCAACTGTATGCAAATTTATTGAAAAGTTAATTAAAGAACGTATTTTCGACATTTGAATTCTACTGGGGCTGGAATGAAGAAGTTTAGTAAATTCGACGCCAAAAAATTCATTTTAAAAAACTAACAAAATGTCAGAAAGGTCACTGTTTAAGTATGAATGAGAACTTGAAAAATGTGTTTTTAGCGTAATCTGCCATTCTATAAAGTGCAAACGATCAGATAAAAATAGTGATTATAACGAACATTTGTCGAATAATTCTGGGTTCAATTTTAATTAACGAACAGCTACTTTCAAGGAGACAAAGTTAAATCAAGAAAAGAAACAGATCGTTTTTATTTATCTTATCAGTGAATAATTGTTATACACTTTTTCAACTGGAAAGCTAAATAAATATTGGAGAAAGTATTTTAATGTATTATTACATTTAAATACTTTCTCTGTTCAACATTTATAAACGCTCAAATTCTCCAGACAACTTGACCAATTTTACTGAATTATAATCGTTATTTTTACACTGCAAATGACATTCTCTTCTCATTCCGTCGTAAATCAACTTCGTAAATGTACTTCACAAACGAAATGCTCTCCCAAATATAACTCAAACGCATTTTTAATTCAACTTCTTCAAATTTCAATCTGATTTTTTCAAACTGAGTATTTTTCCAATTTTTTCAAAGTAGAAAAGTCCTAATACTAAAGCAAAAAAGTCCATAATCAGATCAGTCGTATAAAGTGAGATGGAACCTAAAAATCATGAAACATCGAAAAATAGTTATCTCTCTCATCTCTCCACGACGGAGTCGTAAAAAAATTGCGACCCGGGTCCCGTTACACCCATTCGATTTTCGTCGCTGAATCACGCCAAGAAAATCGCCATTGTCCGTTCGCTTCCGGCTCATAAGGTTCGCGCAAGTGGGCAAGGTCGCGCGCGAATTCGACTGACCGCCTTTTTCAGGCCAATCGGTGAGTCAGATCGGCGGGAAAAAATCGCGATCGCGATGACAATTTCATTTCGACCTCGTACGCTTGAACGACCGTTTCACGTTTCTGAATCGGGCATCGAGTCCGAGCCGGCTGCGAAAGACACTTTTCTCCGGGCTTTCTTGTTTATTCATTTTTTTGTCGGTCAACGGTACCGTTGCGTTACACTTGATACGATAGATGGGCAGAAATGGGGGATCCCGTGGGAAATTCGTCGGGGAAAAATTGGATGGAGTTTTTTTTTTGGATTGGGAAGGTGGTTGGATGTAGATGAAGAAATTGGCTTGAGGAAGTTGTATCGAAAAAATTTAGAGGTTGAATGGTTTAAATCTAAACAGATAGTCAGATGATAAGAAATCATACTATAAACAAGATAAAAGTTAAGACGAGAATTTGTATATTTCTTTGAAACAATACGTTAATTAAATTTTTTAATTCCTTTTTTGATCAAAAGATATGCAATCATTTGATGAATTCTAATTGAAAATGTTGCCAAACATTCCTCACTTCAATACAACATCCTCAAGTCAACCAGATGAGTTCAGTTCCCGACGAAATCCATGTTCGTGGTATTCCGCAACGAAACCCGTATAATTGCGCGTAATCTAAAAATCGAGTCTACGTAAATTGAATGATCCGAACAGCTGTCAGAGACGTGGTACGACGTTTAGGTTGTACGATAGGCGGGAGCATCAGCATGCCGGTCCTCGAGGTCGCTCGGATCGTCTGGAAGACCAGGTACAGTATTAGGCAGAAGACAGGGAGACTAACAACACACTAATCCAAAACAACAATAGATAAATCGACGAAACCTAATCGATCGTCGTAACTAACCCACTTTAAGAAAAATCACTTGAAACTAGTTACCGATTGCTGTCAAAAGTACTTAATTAAATTTAAGGAAAAAGTACTGGAGGCTGATATCAATTATATAAGAAAACTGAAGTACAAGTAAATTGATTTGAGTCAGAAAACACAAAATATTGAAAGTGCTGTACCAGAGACAACTACAAACTACTTCAATTTTCATGAAATTTCTAACGGCAATTTGAAACCACTTTAGACCCACTTAAATTCGCCCAATTAAATCATCAGTTGATCCGACTAAAAGCCCCGACTCCCACTTCTTGAGGATTTCATAATTTAGGACACTCCTTGTCGGGAACGAGGAAATCGCAAAAACTGAAAAGAACGGAACGATCGAGGTCGGTAATGCAGGGACCTGTCTTCTTTTTGTCTTATTTTGGTCCACCCACGAGACATGACCCCTTCTCCCCCGAATCTGATGTTCCCGGGAATCGATCCTCTCAATCGAGAACAACGCCGCGAAATGGACTGTTTGGCGCAGGACCCACTTGGTCGCGTGACCCATTTAGGAAGAAGTGGGGCAGCCCACGAGCCGCGTTTTGGACCGCGTCCAAAAACGCCCGATTCGCGGCAAAATCGCCCGTTATTGGCTGTCGATTGCTGTCGACGACGTTTAGTCTCGTTTGTTTACTCGCGACTATTTTCGGGCGATCGGTGGTCCAAAATAAATGCGGTGTTTACGTCGAGATGGCGAATACGTGGTCCAAAACCGTTCCTTTTTAAATATCAGTCGAGACATTCGGAGGAATTTCGTTATTTGAAATTTCGGGAATTGGAAGCGTAAGAAAGGCAAACAAAAATAAGCCCTGTTTATTTTTAAACAAAAACAAACAAAGTTAGTGTGTTATTTCTGCAGGAGACACTGAACTCTCTGTTAATGTTTGGATCTTCTACTGAGACTTTCGAAGACTGTTTATAATATTTCTATTATGCATCGATACGTGGAAAAAAGGTTACCTATTTCAAGTAAATATTTATCTGAAACAAGTTAACGAAAAAAGCTAGTTCAACTCCTAGTTTAGCTGATTCCATCAAACTTTTACTTGATTCAAGTAAAATTAGTAAAATTAGCAAATGAAGTTCAAAAACTTCTTTTCCTCTAATGCCACAAAGGGTTAACCTTAATTGTCCATTCTCAAAAAATATCAAGTTCTGCCAAACAATTGATATGTACATTTGCTTTTTCTTGTTCTACACAATATTATACAATTAAAAATAAATAACTGGAACAAATGAAACTGTCGTCGCCCAAATCTTGTCGAAGTTTCGAGTAAGCCGACACCCGTGCCTAAATATATATGACAAAAAGGAAGCCGGATTTTTCCCCGTCTCGCGTACGCGCTTTCGTGGACTGGAGACCCCATGGCTAAATATAGCGGGTGGGCCGACGCGGGGGACACTTTTGACAGTGCGCTCACTCCCTAATTTTGCCGGGACATGCAACATGTTGTCAGTAATGCCGCGGACGCACCGTTTGGACAGACGTTAGGGTCACGAACGATTCAAGTTCGAGCGATGTTGACGGAAACGCCGGTTATTAGGTAACTAGAGTGATCGACCGTTCTGTGGCACTTTTGCTGTCAGAGATAAAATAGTCTTGAATGCTTTGTACCGTTTCCGAATTGCGTACTAAAAGTTTGCTTCGCGTTTTTGAAGTGAACAAAATCACGAGAAAGAAACTTTTGTTGAAAATAGACTATAGAAATGTATTTGTTTATTGAATTACATTTTCCCATAATCAAGGAATTTAATGATTTCGTTGCAAGGTTAAATTCGACCTGTTAAGTAAATTAATGAAAAAGACCCTAACTCCGTTACTTTAGCACTGGTATAATATCACCTTAAAGAAGTTGAAAACGTAAGAAAACGTACAATTAGGATACGTTTTTTAGAACATTGAAGTTGTCTTATTAGAAAACTAGATATTTCTCTGTCAAACTTTCAGGCATTTCTCTGCAATTTAATTTTTATGAAGAACATCCTTACACCTAGTTTTGAAAAGAGTTGATTAAAGATTTAATTTTCAAGTAAAGTGTCCTTGAAGTCGAGTTATTTGATGAAAATCTCAACAGTTTTTCAAGGAGTGTAAGTAATAATTAAAGTGGAAGAACGTGTTAATTGTTGGAATTTAGGGAGAAAACACTATTAGACTAGACTGACACGTTAGGCGAGCTGACATGCGGTTGAGTCAACTGGACAGTTTACTCACTTGAACAATACGTGGTATCTCTTTGAAGAAAAGAGGGATACCATCGCGTGACTGGCTAAACTTTGTTATTTGTCTACTGCTGTTGCCTACTGAGTACATTTGCAGAACCATTTTCTCATTCATTTTTGACGAAACTGCTGATGTATTTCGGCGATATAAACGTAAACTCTCTGTTAAGTTTCAATTAACAACACTATAAGAATCTGAAGCGTAATACCAAACTTTGGAAGTGGATGCAGTTTACCTGGAACTTTTAACTTAATTTTCGTTACTCATTTCAACTATATAACTGGAGTCCATTCAATTACTATCGGTAAACAGTTTCCAGAGTACAAGTTTATTATAATTACTGTACATTTTTAATAACTTGCCCAGGGTAAACTTAAAATTAGCCATCGAACGCAATAAGCTAGGCAAAACATTGATTTACAATGTTCGTTAATCAGAAATGTCAGTTGTGCCGTTGAAAATTAATGGAGAGAACAAAACGTCATAGTGAAAATTAACTGTAAACTCATGCCTGAAATCTTATTACCCCAACTCAAACCAAAGAAACCACGTAAATAATTAATATATAGAGTTAATCTTTACTGTAATGAGAAAGTCCTGCAGTCTCATTTTCTATAGATCTACATTTCGGATATTTGTTCCGAAATTACTAATGACAAAAATTAATTAGTAATTTCTTAAAGAAAAAATTGGTATTTTTGAAATTCTTTGTCCACTCTATTCCAAATCCTCCAAAAATAGTCGTGTTTGTACTCAAATCAAAAGATTCCTCCCCCACAAACTCAGCAATGCCCTCAGATTTCGTTCAAAGTTAGTCTATTTTGCGAAACCAATTGCGAAATCATCGAAAACTGTTCCCCCCTCTTCCATCGTTTCATCTTTAGTCCCTCATTGCCTCCCATCAAAACCCATTTCTCATCTCTCACCCCTCAATCTCCTTCGTATCCCATTACCCTCGACCTAACCTCACTTTCATTTTCCCCTCCCCAACCCAACCTCCCCTCCACCGCTCTTCCCCTTCAAACTTCAATTTCCAAAACTCCACCAACCATTTTTCCCTCTTCGTTTGTTTGTCTGCGACTCGTCTTTTCCCCGCTTGCGCGGGATCGCGTTCGCGTCCCCCGGCAGGGTTGTTGACTCGCCTTGAACCTCAGCGGGTGCGTGGCGATATCGCGCGACGCGCTCTCTCGCGCGCGGTGCGTCATCGAAAGTGATGCCTCGCGGTCGTCCATTGTCTCGCTGACCCGCGCCGAAACAATTCATCACGCGAGAAAAACTGGTCGGCCCTCCTCGGCTCGCCTTTTTGCGCCGATTATCCCGGTTAATTGCTTCCCGTCGCGCGTCATCGAGCCCTTTTACGACGCGCGGTTATTAATTTCGGCGCTTTTTGCCGCTCGGCCGATATGGCAGAACTAGTCGGCGAATACCGATTCGCGCGGTTTATAAGGAAGTGTCATCTTTGGAGGCCGATGCGCCGTTTTTGTCGCTCTCTTTGTCTTCGGCGTTTGGCTTTTTGCGTTCAGACGCGGCTGATGGATTAATTTGCCGGACCGATGAGAGCAGTGATAAATTAATTGACGACTTGGACGACGTTTACGGTTCGGGGTCGCCAGGCGAGGGGTGGGGAGGGGGGGGGGTAAATGAAGTTCGTAAGTGGTGGAAGGTTGGGAAGGAGGCTCGTAAATAATGCGGGCAATTGAGGTTTATGGGAGGGAGAGGGGGTGCAGAGTTTATGAAGGTTTTTGATGGAGTTCGGGGCTAAGAGCTTTTTGACTGCTGCGGTGGGTTTTGGGGATTAGAAGACTGAGATTGTAGAGTCACTTGGGTTGAATTTTATGATGGAGATTGGGTAAAGTTTATTTTGATTGAGTTGGAATTTTATGAACTAGTCGGATGGTATCAATATTTTAATTGTTAAAGAATGAGAAATGTTGGAGTTGAAAGTCGTTGATGAACTGGAAATACAGGAAGCTACCATTAGGGATGAAGTGGGTTTGGGAAAGGTGAATGTTACAGTTCTATGGCAAACATCGAATATGAAGATTATTGATACTGAAGTTTGAAACAAACTTCAGTTTTTAAAAATGTCAATATTAAAAAGGATAGGTAAAGTTTATCAGTAAACTAAAAAAAGGGGAAGGTCAATATTGAAGTTTTGAATAAATTTTAAATATGAAGGACATCGATACTGAATGTTGCCCCCAAAAAAAAACTTCAAATAACAGTTCATTTGAAATTCCAGGAACTTCGATACAGTAGTTTCAAACGATGCAAAGCTGGCCAAAAGTCGAAAAATGAAGTTACTATCTAGGGAATTTTATGTATCACAGTTGATAAAGCTATTCCAGGGGCATATATAAATGTTAATTATAATCTCATTACCCTTGCTCCTAAGTACCTATTCGATTACAAAGGTACGTGAAATGTTGACGGTTCAAATATACGAAAACAACCATTTTCACTTATTCGCAATCATTTGGTGAATTTTGATCCAAATTATTTGTAATAAAATGGATCTTTTACGAACTGACGTCAGTTCGTTTCAAACTTCATCATCGTAAATTTCAAAGCTGAAATGTTTTAATTAACCATAACCCTGATATAAAAGCCAACAAAATTCATTAAGATTATTCTCAACCCAATTTCAGCCAACTGAAACAGCAGTACCGTGAAAGTCAAATTAAGTCTTGCCAAGATTCCAACTAAACTTCATCCCAAAAAATTTCATCGTCGGTAAAGTTCGACGTAAACATTCAGCGCCCAGTTATACTCATCTCAATCGAACGAAACGAACGGAAACCCGGGAATCCGCGCGGAACAGCGCAGGGCTATTGTCTAGTCACGCCAATCTCGAGGAAACGTGACTGCGGTGTTTGCTTTCGTTCGCGAAGCACCCGTGACGAGTGTCGTCGAGCCTGGCGGCGTTCCAAGTAAACTCCGCGCCCGGTGCCGTCGCTAAGAATAAAAGAAATTACATTATTGTTAATTGTGTTTTGGCATCCGCTCGCATTTCTCCGCGTTGTTTCACAAGATTGTCGCGGCGCCGCCGATCGGACGGCATTATTGCGACGGATCCGAACAATCGTTGAGATTGCGAAGAAAGCCGCGCTGTCGGCCGGTATTTAATTGCCCTTTCGGCGGCACGACTTTCGGAAAGGTGAACTCGCTACGATCGGCTGCAACGACGGATTTCAATTATTTGGGTTGACGACAGTTCGAATCGAAAAAAAAAGAAAAAAAACGAAAAGAAAGGGAAAAATTCCTTATTTCTTAAATTAAAATTGGGCTTACATATTCTCTGTATGCGAATTATGTTAAATGATATTCTCACGAAATTTCTGAAATTTTACTATAGTCCAGAATATTATATTCTTTGATGATTACTTGATGAATATTGTATGGCGTAGAATAAAAAAAATCGAGGACATTGTGGGATAATCTTAGGAATGAAGTAATAAAATCTTTGGCAATCTGAACTGCTAAGGTTATTGATAATTCCATAATACTTTCTTTTGACGATATAACCAATTTCCAAGCTACCAAATGTTGTCACACAAAAGACGAAAAAGGAAGTAAAAAAATGTCCGCACAATTGGCAGATGTTGTGGGACGGGTATTACAAAGTGCAGCAGGACCATTGTTGTCGGAACAGTGGGAGATGGGGTGTCGCAAGTAAGGCGCGAACAGACGAAAGGTGAACACGGTATTTTGCAAAACGTTTGTGACCTATTCGGGCGCAATTGAGTCAGACACGTTTCGACAACAAACAATTGCGCAGACCTCGAATTGTCATAATAATCTCAGGCCAAACATCTGCCTTTGTCAGCAAATTGCAGCCTCCGTAAGATGCAATTTCGTTATTTTGAAGGTTTCCGGAGTTTTCTCAAAACAAAATTTACTTCAATTCTACATCAAGAAATAAACATCTCGAAATGAACTGAAAATACAGTCAAGGTGAAATATCCTTTTGTCAGAAAGTCAGATAAAATATTGTGTGATATAAAACAGTTTGAATTATTTTCTGTTTAGTTTTTCTAAAATAAGGCTTTCATCTGAGATAATAACTTATACTTCATTTTATTCTAAAATAATTCCATAGAATCAGTGAAACTGTTTTAGAATAAAATGTAACATAAGTTACTGCCCTTTTTACAGTAATTGCAAAAAAAAAGAAAACAAACGTCCTCAGACTTGTCTTCGCGAAACCGGAGGGCAATTTAGCGAGGCAGAACTGTCCATTAGAATGAAGCGGCGGAGCGGAGATAAGATAATCGGCGCGCATATACAAATGAAATCTGAAAGAACGCTCGAGTGTTTTGAAACGTCGTCGTGGAAAGTGCACGCGCGTCACGCGCGCGGAAACCTCCGTCTGTCCCTCAAATTAATTAACCGCCAATTAAAACCAACATCGCGCGCGATAAGCCAGTCGTTCGGCTTGTAAGTGGCCTTAACGATGCGCCGCGCGGAATCGGCTCGTGCCGTATCGCGATTCATTTTCGCCGTGCGCGTTTCGGCCGCTTTGTCCTGCCGAAATGTCAGCCGACGACGGGATCGACGGCTGCGATTGTAACTTGTTTTGGTTTTCACGATGGATGGGGTAATTAAGAGAAACAGAAATCATTTGAGAACAATTTACAATAAAGTTATTTTTTCGCACTAAAAAAGTTTAGTGGAAATAAAATCATAGTAAATTTCATAGTAAAGTGATTTTTAAATTTACAGCACGTTTGAGCAAGATTAAACAATGTTAAGTTTAAAAAATAATGAATGATAATAAAATTCAAGGCATGAAGCTGACATAAATATCGCTGAAAATTCAGTGTTTTTTAAATTGCAATTTTAGTTATGGCAGGAATGGCAGTAAAGTAAACTGTAATGGAATTTTAAAAGAGGAAATTTTAGACGTGTTGTTTCAAGTGGAGATTTGAATAAAAGTGGGCTCCGTTGTGTTTGTGTTAAGGCATCTGTAGAATGCTGGTTTTAATTAGAGCAAAGCATTTATTCGTAGAGCAATGCGAAAATTAATTAATTGAATGCGTTTCAAGTTTATGAGACAGAGACAGTGGACTACATAGTAGGAGAGAATTAGTATAATTTACGCATCTTGAATGCAATTGGATCATGAGGTGTTTCTTTCTACACCTCAAAATTATTAAAAATTCCTAGAAAAGTTATGAAAAAACAAACAATCCCTAGAAACTACAAAGCGATTAACAAGTTTCTATAATCTTCTATTTTTTTCGTACTGTTAGATGCAAACATTTGCTTATATATACAGTTATAAAAACAAAAGCGTAAGATTTAAATGATACTAAATTCCCATGAAGTTTTAATCAGGAATTTTGGGTGAAAAGTAAGTTTGGTTAAATTAATTAAAATATTTACGAGTTTTTCTGTCGCCCTCTTGTGAATTTATCAACTTTTTGGAAAATAATTAGTATTATATTAATAGTATCACAGAAATTGCTCTTGGTTCAATTGCTAAGTGACCACTTTAAATTTTCTCTGTCCATTTGACATCACTTTACTGCTATGATGCCATTTTAGATAACCTTATGAATAACGGACAAAAAAGACTTTACGTTTAAAATCATTACACTGTAAAAAAACTGCTTGCAACTTCTAATATATGTACATTAATTTTATTTTTTTACCCAATGAATAATATAAAATTACAGTACTTATAGTAGAGTATAAGTATTAACTTAATACTTTTACTTTAATATTATATATTATATACTTTTACGTTTCTAATATTTTTTACAGTGTTGTGTACAGAAAATGTTTACTATTCAAAGAAAAGTTTCAATTTTTCTACGTCAGTAAAAGAAATAGCGAAATGTTTATTATTTCTCTATACGAAAAATTAAGTTGAAAAGATGTACTGACACTACACAGACAAACAATTTTTCTGATAAGATTTTCTAGTACCAATTAGGTATTAAAATTTAATTGACTTCTTTATAACAAAATAACCATTTTCAATTAATATTTTCTCCCCTTAAGGTGATTCCTCAAGTCTGGAGTCCCGGAGTTAGTGTCTTTTTGTTTTATTATTTGGTAGTGCATTTTTTAATATTTTTATTATAAAACAGC